>PVKU01003401.1:0-15717 GCA_004027475.1 Anoura caudifer | reverse complement strand
ACAGAGGGGACAGTGTCACACACTGTTACTGGGACTTTTGGCCGTGGTTGTGGGAGGTCAGTGGAAACACAAGTGCAAAACTTCTGGAGGCTTCCGTAAGTGTGAGTGATTTCTGCTGTGGGTTTGCCAACCCTGGGTTGACCGGAAGGCTTTCTCCTTCCTTGCTCAAAGGCGGCTTCCCTCCCCTGCAGGCTGCACCAGCGACATCATGACAAGTGACCACAGCCCTGTCTTTGCCACATTTGAGGCAGGAGTCACCTCCCAGTTTGTCTCCAAAAATGGTAAGTGGTGGGCAGTGTCCGTCCCTCCGTTGTCCACAAAGACAGGGGCTCTTGGGCATCGCCCGCCGTCCGCGCTCACGCCCCTCCTTCCGGCCCAGCTGCGTCACGATTTCAGGCCAAGCACTTTCCTGTTCTCCGCAGCAAACACGTTGGCTTTTTAAACCTCTCTTTTAATACAGTCTTTAAAGTGGGGTGAGTGTGTTCTACAGTGGGACACGTCTGCCACCAAAGACACTTCTGGGCTGGACCCGGATGACCGGTTATTGGTAATGCATTTATCTTAGTACGTTTTGAGTTTATCTCTTCTATGCAAGGCAAGCAGCACTGGTTTCCCACTTAGTCTTGTGGTCGGCCTTCTTATTTAAATGCATTTGTTAAAGTTTAAAAAGTGAGTCTAAAGAGACTGTAAGTCACCATCAGTGCAGGTGTGTGTGGTAGAGAAGGTAAAACGTGTGAAGATGGGATGCGGATGACTGAGTTTGGAAAACACTAGAGTAATACTCAGATTTGCAGGTAATTTTTCAAATGACCCAGCTCAGCCCTGGTCACCGGGCCACCTCATCCCAACAGGGGCCTGGTGTTCTCTACAGTGTGTCCAGCCCTGAGCCTGGGTGACTGGGGGGCACTGTTGTCACTCTCTCTGCCAAACTCCCGCTTCTGTGGTCAGCAGACAGCTCAGACCCGTTCAGGAAGGCCGAGAGGGCCCTGCATAGGCTGGAGCAGCCTATGTGGAATCACTTAGCGTGGAAACTTAAAAAACCATAGCCGATTTCATAGATCGTAGACACAGAATAGTGTGGTGGCTCCTGGGGACGGGGGCAGGGGGCAGTGAGGGAAATGGGGAGATGTAGGTCAAGGGTGCCGACTTTCAGCTCTGAGATGAAGAGGTTCTGGGGGTCTGCGCCTCAGCCGGGTGGCTGTAGGTAATCACACAGTGTCATCTTCCTGTGCACGTGGAATTTACCAAGAGTAGGCCTTGAGCGTTCTCGCCACACCCCAAAATCCCCACAAGAACAGGTGATGCGTGGTGTAAGGCGATGGGTGTGCGGGTTGCCCTGACGTTCGCAATCATTCCACAGCGGGCACGTGTGCCAGAGCATCACGGTGCGTGCCTCACACACAGACAGTTGTATTTGTCAGGGGTTCCTTAGGAAAGCTGGGGACGAGAAAGGCGGGGAAAAAAGGAAGGAAGGGAAAGATAGAGGGGGTGCCTGTCCTTGCTCCCCAGTGGCTCGGGGTTCACACGAGCGAGCTGAACACCTGCTCACAGGCAGCCTAGGGACTCTGGCAGAAGCGTCGCCTCTGAACAGCACTGAGTACAAGTTACCTGAGCGCCAGCGGGTGGCAGGGGCTTGGAGTCAGGAAGGGCGGTGGCTGTGCCTGAGGAAGGAAGAGCAGGGGTCCCTCATGGCCTGAACGCAGAAACGCGATGGATCCGGGTATCGAGCTCCGAGACCAGCGGCTCTGCCGCACCAGGTCTCTGCTGGAACTAACAGGGAGACTGAGGCAGTGAGCGTAAGGACGTGGCCTGGGACCACACAGCTCTTATGACCAAGTTGAGGGTCACTCTGATCCAGGAACGCTTGGCTCATCCCACTCTCTCCCTACCAGTTTGCCATTTGTCACAGTGGCTCTTGCCACCTTGAGGATGCTCCGTGTGGGTGGTGGGACTTCAGGAAAACCTCCCTCCCCCTGGACTCTCACCATCCCTGGCCCCGGGGGAGCAGCGCCATGCTGGGGGGCCTATTTGAAGCACCTTGTCTCCAGGTACACCGTGGGCCCAAATCTCTGTTCTCACCTGTTCCAGGCCCCGGGACTGGTGACAGCCAAGGGCAGATCGAATTTCTCAGATGCTTCGCCACCCTGAAGACCAAGTCCCAGACCAAATTCTACCTGGAGTTCCACTCAAGCTGCTTGGAGAGTAAGGGCTTGTGGGACTTCCTTCTGCTTCCGTTGCCTCTCCATGGGTGGTCCTTTGCCCCATTGCTCCTCTCCGGGAAGGACTCATGGATGCATTTCAAGGGGGGTCAGAGAAGCGGGGTTGCAGGTGTAGGGTACAGGGGACACCAGTGGTGTGTGTGGGGTTCCCCAGGGGTCTGAGATGCTCCACTCCAGGAACAGGGCAGTCACAGAGGTCATGACCCCTCAGCCCCTTGTAGGTGACTGGGCAGCTGGATCCTTTCCTTGCCCTTCAGGGCAGAGTGCAGCCCACTCAAGGGTCCCTCCAGGCCCAGCTCTGACAGAACCAGAGGGTCCTGGGCGAAGGTCCATAGCTCCTGGGGTCAGCACCAGGCCCTGGGCCGCCCACTCTTCCCTGGAGTCTTCTGCTCTTTCCTACACCACAGATAGCTTTGCCAGGGGTTCTGGAGCCTCCTCTCAGCCAGCAGCAGTTAGCACAAAGCTCCCCTCTCGGTGACACTTCCAGGCGTGTTGTCTGAGGCTGTTCCGTGTGGGCAGACCCGTGGGGTTTCATCTCGCTGAGATGGTCTGGGCAGTGGTTGAGGGGTGCGGGGGAGAGGAGGTGATGGGATGGTGGAGAGTTCCAGAAATCAGGAAGGAGACCCCTGTCCCCACCACCCCCCCACCCCCACAGTGCTGCCCCACCCCCTCCCTTCTCGGACTCCCCTGGGCCTGGGCCAGGGCCAGTGAGAGACCCACCTTCTCCATGTCCCAGGAAGTCTCCAGGTCCCAGGTCACCAGGCTGGGGCAAAGTACTTCCAAAAAGGATGAGGACTTTTGTGTGGGTGTTTTTAATAAATTATTGAGACACTTGCATACATCTCCATGGAAACAGCATATTAGGATGCTTAAATTAGCATTTCAAAGGCTGCCATCTTGAGCAGCGTGGGAGAGCTGTCGGGTTCCTAATCTTGCCTGCGTGCGAAGCTGTGACTTCTTTGTTGCCTGGTTCGTGGCACAAAGGAGCCTTTAAGGAGAGGAATCTGATTTTCCTAAAAATAAATAGACCCCGTTGGCAAATGACCATCCCCTGAACCGAAGCAGAATCCCCAGCAAACCTGACCCCCAGATGATGCTGGGGCCCCTGCAGACGTGAGAGGCAGGACAGTGTCTGTCTTGGCCCGGGCGGGATGGCCCTAGAAGCCTGTTCTCTGAAAACCAGCCTTCTTGTCCTCTGACAGGTTTTATCAAGAGTCAGGAAGGAGAAAATGAAGAAGGGAGTGAAGGGGAGCTGGTGGTGAAGTTTGGCGAGACCCTTCCAAAGGTAACTCCAGAACAGGACACCCCCGGAAGGGTTTCATGGCTACACAGCCAGCAGCGCTGGGCAGCGACAGGGCTCCCGCTGCACCTACCCCGAGGGAACGGGCCTCCCCGGTGCCAAACGCGGGCCGAGGCCGCCGCAGACCTGCCCACCCGTGGCGCCAGCTCTCTGTCGAGGTGGTTTGTGGTGCACTTCTCAGCGGTGGTTAAACGTGATCCTGTGTCTAGTGGCCTCAATGTTTCTAGATGGATTTCGAGTTCCCTAAGGGGTTGTGGGAGGGTTATAGAGGTCGCCTTGGCTGACCACGTGACTTTACAAGGAAGGAAACTGAGGCAGATCCCAGAGAGGTTTGTTCACGGTCACCCGACTTCAGTGACAGATCGAGGCCCCGTGCCCCAAGGCCCCGATCCCCCCGCAGTGAGTGAGTGCTCCTTTGCCTGGTCAGCCCTGGCTCGGAGGGCCAAGTGCAGGTGTGGAGAGGAGGCCATTGGTTCCTATGCGGATGTGAACGCAGAGAGAACTTGACGTGACTGTGACCTGTGGGAGCAGAGGGTTACAATTTAAAACACGTAGGCAAACCTTGGCGGGAACACATTTATCTTTGCTGCAGAAAAGCATGGTTTTCTCCCTGGAACCCAGGACGGTTTGGGGATGTTCAGTTGATGGTGAATACGTCTCGATGTGCAGGCTGGGTGTCACACAACAAGGGAGGTGGCACAGAGGCAGTGCACAAGGCTGGGATGATCTTGTCACATGGGGTGGGGTCTCAGGGCCTCTCCTGGAATGTCCCCTCAGAGGTGACAACCAAAATGAGTTTTGGAGGATGGCCTTTCACAGCTGGAGGGATCTGTCCCCTCCCACGGCTGCGGTGGGGTGTAGGCAGGTTTCCAGGGGCCGGGATGCCCACGCGGGCACTCACTGGTGATTGGAACCAGCTCTCAGGCCACACACATGAAGGCCATGTCATCTCAGGAGCAGAGGCCGTGCCCGAACCGCAATGTTCTAGTTCAGGTGAGCTCTGATTGGGGGTCCTCCACGAGGTGGGGTGTAGCTGTCAGACGTCCTGGTCTGTTTTCAGGTTCACCTGCATCCAGGTGGATCTGGGCTCCACCCCACCCTCCTGCTTCTCCCAGCTGCCCCCACGGAGCACCCAAATGCTTGTTTCCTCCTGTGTTCAACCCAGGGAGAGGGCCAGCATCCCAGGCCCTGCCACACCTTGTCCACTTCAGGGACATCTAGGACACCTGTCCTCACATCCTGACCGCCTCTAAGACTCAATGCTTTGTCTCTGTCCCCTCCTCTCCACCCACTGCCACCTCCCACCTGTCTCCATCCTTCCGTCTCTTGCCGAGGCATCCGGAAGCCTAATGGAATTTGCTGGAATGCCCGTGTCATCCTGGCACACCCTTCTTTACCCGCCAACCCCCTGGTGGCACGCGGGATGAGCCCAAGCTCCTCCCCTTGGCTCCCAGCCCCCTCCATCTCCAGCCTCATCTGCTCCCACAGCCCTCAGGAACCTCACTGCCCCCTGCTCCCCGAGCCCCCCGCCACCTCGCTCATCGCCTCCTCTCACTTCACCCTGTCCAACCCCTTTGAGTTGCCTGACACTCTCTCCTGCCACCTGCGCCCCTGGTGAGTGTGCACCCACAGACACTCCTCGTCCAGACGTCAGCCCGCCCCCCACCCCTGCTCCCACTGCTTCCCCGGGAGGGCGGGGCCTTCCTGCATCCGCAGCACCCAGCCCGGGGTCCAACTCCAAGGCGGCCACCAGGCTGTGAATGGAAGTCAGTGAACAGAATGGTTGATGTGTCTCTGGAGCCCCAGAATACCTCAGAGCACCTACTGCAATGTCCAGTCATTTGTTCTGGAACTTTCTGTCACAACATGGCACCAGGCCCACACCAAGGGTCTCTGTATCTGTGGGTGGGAAGCAAGGGAACTGCCTGGAGCAACGTAGTCGGGGACAGGGCTAGAACTTGGGATCTGTGCCTCTCGGCCACTGAGCCACCTACCCCCAGGGCACTCCAGACCCAACCGGGGGGCTCCGCATGGGTGGACACAGAGGCCTCCGTCCTGGGAGGGGCTGAGGCTAGAACAGCACCCTGCTCGGGGTCCTTGGGTGGGGGCGGGTGCACTCGGACCTGGTTTCTGGTCCTGTTCGCTTTGGCTTGCCTGCCTCCGGGATGGCAAAGGAGGGCAAGGGAGACAGTGGAGGTGCGGCATGTTTGGGGTCTGGCCCTGTCCCTGGGGCCTGGGGTGCAGTGATGGGAGGGGACAGGAAAGGAAGTTAAGCCCACGGTCACCTTGCTGGGTATGGAGCACCTATGGCTTCCTTCCTGCTCTCTGGGCATGAAAAGCAGATTCAAAAGTGCTTCGTAACAACACACACAGGCCTGCTTTCTCCAGCATTCCCCTGCTCTGGGCTGGTGACCCTCACCTGCCTGTCCCCAACCTGTCACCTCTAACCCCGTGCCCTTCTCTTTGCAGCTGAAGCCCATTATTTCCGACCCCGAGTACCTGCTGGACCAGCACATCCTGATTAGCGTTAAGTCCTCTGACAGTGACGAGTCCTACGGTAAGGGTCCCACAGGTCCCTCGGGTGCCTTACCTGCTGTTCGCTGGTGGCCTCTGACGTAAGAGAGGCGGTGGCATCCTCGTCACAGAAAGCCCACCTGCCGTTCCCCACCTTACTCTCCTGCCGCTCCTTGCCCCAGGCCAGGGCTGCCAGGGGACAGTCACTGGTCAGTCAGCCTTCCTGCTGCAGCAGCCACAGCCCCTCCCATTTCCTGAGACTCCTGCGTCTGATTCCATGCCAGGTGCTTTGCAGGCATTTTAAAATTTTATTCTGACAAAAGTGTATGAAGCAGACACTGTTCTCCCAGTTCATGGATGAGAAAACTGAGGCTCAGTGAGGGTGAGGGACTTTCCCAAGTCACAGGGGTAGGAGCTGGCTGAGCCCTTATCTGAACCCAGGTCTGCCCAGCATTGCTCAGCGCTCAGGCCAGTGGCCCCACCAACTGTGCTACTAGAGAGACATCATCTTCTGTTAACGTCTTCAGCCTGCCCACGGCTCCAGCCCAGGGTCAGGTTCACCCTCGCACTTGGCACAGTCAGCGTGTCTGCAGCGTGGAGTGAGAGGGTAGGTGGCCAGAGAGAGGCTGGAGGCAAGAGCCTGATCAAGCAGCGGCGTACAAGCCTAGGGGCAAACACCTGATCCTCGGGGCACACGATCATGTGATCAGCTCTCCCTCTCACAAAGGTGTCGGCAAGGGTCAAAGTGAGAGACAAGGGTCCTGAGTGAAAGTAGTGGCAGTAAAGATGGAGAGGCAGGGTGAGCCTGAGAGGCTGTACGAAGGGAAATGGTCTGGCTTGGGGAATTGGGGAAAGCGGGGTGAGGACGGCCCTGCAATTCTGGTTCGAGGAGCTGGTGTTTCCGTTTCCTGACCCCGGTCTGCTGTGGGGAGGGACGGGCACAGGGAGCTGCCAAGCACAGCCAGAGGCTGTGGCGTCCGGGACACGGTCAGAGCTGGCTTAAAAAGGGGGCAAGGTCATGATGGCAGATGTGCCCGAGAGATCCAGCAAAATAAAAACTCAGCCGTGGCCCTTAGTGTGACTCGGGGACCATCATGGCCGTGGTGAGACAGCCTTCCCAGGTGGTTAGGGAAGGTCATGTAGCTACTTTGACAACCTACTGTCAGAGTGACTTTGACAAGCTACGATGTGACCTTGGACTCAAACCCAGGCAGCCCAGCTCTAGAATCATGCCTTTCACCCCCTCCCAGTACAGCACTGGAAAGAGGGTCAACGAGCCAGGGCAGGGGTGGGCAGAGCCTGGGGTATCCCAGCTCCAGATCTCAGATCTCAAGGTCTGTCCGTCTCGACGGGGCAAAGAGAAAGGCTCCATGTGGATGCCAGAATCCGCAGGTTCGGGGCAGGAACCGGGAACTCGGGTCTGATGGCCCCATCTCCTGCATCAAGTACTGTTTGCCTCCTTTGTTGCCTCTTCTTGGAATGCGTGCTCGCAAGGGGCGCGCCGTAATAGTAGCAGAAAAAGACCCACCGGCGGTCTGCCTCCCCTCTGCACCAGTCCTTCCTGTCGTGGCTTCATGCTTGCGTCCTCACGCAAGCGTGCACAGATTTCTACCTTTCTATTCATCACAGAGATGCCATTTATATTCCGCTTTCCTCACCTTGTGTTCAGTAAGACCCACTTTGCTTGATTCTCCCCCATGGTCTTCGTGATTATTGCTTTTTCACGGCTTCGTAATATCCTGTGGATGTGCTGTCTCCTCATTCTTTAAAGTCACCTTTATTACGGTGATACTTGTTAGTGCGATCAGTGATGCTGAGATGGATCTATTTGGGGGCATTTTTTGTTCTCCTGAAGCCACATTTTTTTTATTATTTGGGGTCATGTCTTTAGGATGAGTCCCCCTGTTTGCGGGTCAAAGGGTATGAACACGTCCGTGATTCTTGGCCCCTGTTATCAATCTGATGGCCTGTGCCGACCTTGCCATGTCCCAGGACACGGGTTTCCCGGGTCCTGGCCGGCCCTGGGTGTCTCCTCCTTCCTTCTGTTTTGGGCAGAGTTCACGTCTGTGAGAGTCCCCTTTGTGCCGCTTTCGTGTGCATCGCTGACGGCTTCCGAGGCTGGATGAGTTTCCATTGATTGAAATTAACCAGCTACAGTTCTTTTGTGTGAAATGACTATTTGGGTGATCTGCCTATTTATCAGCTGGGGATTTAATTTTGAGGAGTTCCTCCTGAGTTCAGATAAAATCCCTCTTTGTGAAGCTGGCTTCAGTGAATGGTTCCAGTCAATCATCTCATTTTCGTTTTTTTTTCCCCTCTATGTAAAAGTTTTAAACTTTTATATCCTCTTCCCCGTCAGTCTTATTTTGTCATTTATGACAGCCTCAAAGCTTGGAAAGTTGTCATTCCTTCCAGCCATCAGATTAGGATTTACTCTGTTTTTCTGCTGGATTTCCTATGATTTCATTTACTTTACACACCAACTAGTCTACGGTGGTCCCTGCTTTGGCCATTGCTTTGAAGACCCGTCTTTGGTGGCGGAGCTAACTCTCCAGGCCAGACTCGCTGTGTTTCTCCTGGGAAACGGTGGGGTCTTGACCTGACTCTTGTCCCCGCTGTGTCCCCAGGCGAGGGCTGCATTGCTCTGCGGTTAGAGGCCACGGAGACGGAGCTCCCCATCTACACGCCTCTCACCCACCACGGAGAGATGACGGGTCACTTCCGGGGGGAGATCAAGCTGCAGACCTCCCAGGGCAAGATGAGGGAGAAGCTGTACGGTAAGCAGGCACCACCTCCCCTGCCGTCCCTGCGCCCCACTCAGCACCGCGTGGTTGGGGACAGGAGTGAGGTTCCTCCCAGCAAAGCTGTTGAACATCCTGCCTGAGAGCCAGGTATCATCCTTGTGTGGTAGGCGGGGAAACGGAGGCACAAAGAGTGCCTGGCGGAAGGTCGTACGCTGAGGAAGCAGCCAGCCCAAGGTGAAGGCGCAGGTGCGCCCGGTGCTAGGCAGCATTTGTAAATGTGATGGGGTCCTGCCTTGTGTGATGGCGTGACAGCAGGGCTCCCTGCCTGGGCACTGTCTGGCACCCGATGCTCCTTGTGGGGCGCTGGACCATCAGGGTGCTGCCTCACATGGACGGGGACCACCCCTCTGCCCTGTGGGCGCTCCTTTCTCTAGCAGGACCTTGGGTTGGAGTAAGGGGACCTCTACAACCATACACTAGAGTTGGAAATGAAGACACATCCCATCTGCCCTTTAAGCCCATGAGGGTGTTGGCTTTTGGTACCAGAAGCTCTGGGGGAGTCACCTTTTTATGTATATATTTTTTAAATGATTTGTTTATTTTTACAGAGGGGGAAGGGAGAGAGAAAGAGAGAAACATCAGTATGTGGTTGTCTCTTGAGTGCCCCGTACTGGGGACCTGGCCCGCAACCCAGGCATGTGCCCTGACTGGGAATCGAACTGGTGACTCTTTGGTTCGCAGGCCGGCACTCAGTCCACTAAGCCACACCAGTCAGGGCTGTATATTTGTTTTATTAGGATCTGCCAAGAATAATTTGCCTGTTTTGTCCCTTGCCAACAAGGGACAAAAGTTGGAAGTGTCACATGAAATGACCTGTCTGGGTCCCATGTGCCAATTCTCCTCCCTCCGGAGCCATGGCAGACAGAACTAATCAATCACTGAACTTGCATGAGGCCTCGGAATCTAGCAGAACCCGCCTCCCCAGGCAGCCGGTGTCCACTGCCTGGCTCCGGCACGTCTGTAGAAACCTCTGCCCCCCTGGCCCAGACTCTGCACGCTGGGCCCTCACGTGCTCTTTCCCGGCCCTCGCCTTGCAGACTTCGTGAAGACCGAGCGGGACGAGGCCAGCGGGCCCAGGTGTCTGAAGAGCTTCACCAGCCACGACCCCATGAAGCAGTGGGAACCTGCCAGCAGGTAGAGCAGGGGGGTTGCCAGGGTTTCACTGCAAACTGGCTGGCCTTGCAGACCCAGGACCCAGGGGAGGGTGGTAGGTGGAGCGGAGAAACTGAGGACCCAGAGGGAAAGAGGCGCTGTCCAGCCTCCGGCTCCGAGCTGTTGGGCCACTAACCCTTTGTGCGGTCTGTGGGGATTGGTGTGACTTGGGTTGAGCACCTACTGTGTGACGGGTTCTGGAGAAACCAAGGCAGATAGGTGCTGTCCCTGACTTAGGCACTCATAGCCCAGACAGAGGCCCCATCCAGGAGAAAACACCTGTGGAGACGGCTGCGTGGAATGGCTGCCAGGTCTCCCGTGGATGGGCCACATCAGCAGTCTTGGCGCCGTGCACAGCAAACCCTGTCCTGTTACTAAGGGGAGAGATCGCCGGAGGCAGGGCGAGGGGACACAGGCAGGCTGCTCTTGCCAGAGCCAGGACTGGCAATAGGAGGACATTGTAAGAGTCATCTCAGCTCTGATGGGGCCTCAAGTTCCAGAATGAAGCCAGCGAAGGCTGCCATGGTCTCTGTGCCTGCTTACCTGCTGAGGGGACATCCAAAAGCCGCTGCAGAGCCCAGCGTGCTGGCCCCTTTGGTCCCCACACCACCTGCCCATCCGTCGGGCTCTCACCCTGGGCACACGGGAACTCACATCTCCAGACCACTCCCTCGTCTGCTTCCAACTCCTGGTGGCTGTAGCCAAGGATGCTAAGTATCTCCTTTCGATCCTTTTCTCCCGCTGTTATCCCGTCGACGAAAGCATCACGGCTCTCATACGTGAGCTCGGCTCCAGAGTCAGGGTCAGTGTAGGCCGGCAAGTCATTTTCCTTCTTACTGGTAAGAGCGTGAGTAGCGCCCACGCAGGCGTGGAACCAGGCTGGCCGAGAGTGTGGGCGCTGGGAGGGTCCGTTTCACCTGGACACTCAGAACTCTGGCAGTTCATTCTCATGATGGCGCTGCCTTACACAGAAGGACAACCGTTCTGTCCTCAAGAGGCACGCAGTGCTGGTGTCTCAGGTCACCTGGCTCGGGCCTGGGCCATCTGCTCAGACTGCCCCATATTTGGGACTCCAGCCTTGACCTTTGTGCCCTCGTCTTCAAATGCCCACATGGCCACTGCCATTCTCACGCTCACACGCCAACGTGCACGCTGACACATCTTGGAGGTGCGCCCCATGTGCCTTCACCCCGGCCTGCCCTCCCCCACGGCCCCGTGGCCCCGCTGGCTCGTGGGCCCTCTGACGGCCCCTGGAGCAGTTAAGCCCCTCACCCCTCAGGGTCATGGCAGTAACTATGGCCTCTCCCCCATCCTTCCTGCCTGCCACCTTAGGCAAGCCTTCCCTGGCAACCCTGGGCCCAGGGGTCCTGACGCTCCCGCCAACCTCGCTCTGCCTCTTTGGTGACTCAGTCAGACTTCGGTGCCATGGAAGCACCAGGGGTCCCAGTCCCTGAGTGGGTTTGGTTTGTCTCCTCCACCAGACCTGAGCTCCGGGGCAGCAGGGACCACGCTGCCTCCTTCACAGCCATGTTCCTTCTGCCTGGCCCGGCGCTCCTGGGCCTGCAGAGACTGCTGTGCTGTGTGAGTGAATGAATGAACGAACAAACGAACGGGGGTGGCGGGTGGATGGATGAATGAATCCACCGCCCCCACAGCGAGGGAGCAGAGGACATCCTGAGGGGTCCCGGGGAGCATCAGAAGACACTGTCTGCAGGCTGGGACTGACCCACAGGAGGGAGGGGAGACCTGACGTGGGGCTTCGTGTGTGTCCCCCACAGGGTCCCTCTCTGCATGGGCTCCAGCGTCACTGAAATCATCAACCCCAATTACATTGGCATGGGGTCCTTGGGGCACATGAAACAGGCCCTGTCCCCCGACCAGCAGCCCACAGCCTGGAGCTACGACCAGCCGCTCAAAGACCCCTCCCTGGGACCTGGGAGGGGGGAGAGACCTCCGACACCACCCTCCCAACCGCCCATATCACCCAAGAAGTTTTCGTCCTCCGCAGCCACCCGGGGCCCCTGCCCCAGGACACAGGAGTCCAGGTGAGCGTGCCCTCTGCTGAGGCCTCTCCCTTCCCTGGGCCCTCGCTTCTGGGGACCCAGCCCCGGACGGCAGCTGCAGCAGGGCAGGGGCGGTGTCTGCTTCGGTCCCTGACTCATCCTCGGGGCCTGGGACGCGATGGGCACTGGAGAAGGACTTGTCGTCCACCCTGTGGGCGTGACTTGAAAGACTTTTTAAATAGAACGTTTTAAAGATACTGTCAAGGAAAAGACTGTGTGTTGCCGTGCATAATGTGCACCCACGTTTTCGTACGCATTATACACGGGGCTATTACACCCAGGGCGTGTGATCGTTACCCCCGTGCCTAATGTGCAGCTTATTTTTGCCTCAAAAATTTGAGCAAGAGTGCACGTTATACACAGCATCATACGATGCTCTTGTGTTAAAACTACATTTATTGAAAAATACATTTCTAGAACCAGCGAACCCTCGGGCTGCTTGCCATCCCTGGAGGCCCCCGAGGAACAGAGGTGGGGGTTTCCATGTAGAAGTCCCTCTCCAGCTGCAGTTCCCCTCTCCGTTCCTGGTCACGCGCTGCCTGTTCCCCCGTGCAGCTCTCCTGCCTTTGCTGTTAAGGACAGTGGGGAAAAGAAGCAGCTGAGGCCAGGAGAGAGCAGCCAGCTTGAAGAGGCAGGGGCTTCGGCCGTGAAACTTCAGGAAGGGCCAGGAGGTCAGAGAAAACTGACCTGCGTCTAGAGCTACAGATGTCGGGGGAGAGAGCCAGGGAGGAGACCGGGCCAGGCAGCCACCGCCACAGCTGCCTGTCATGTAGGCACCGGAACCAAGCAGACTCACTCATCGGCATCGCCTGGAGCCTGGCAAGTGTCTGGTAACCACGCGTGGCGGATGGGAATGCAAAGCGCAGAGCCCCTTGAACAACGATGGAAGATGCACAAAACAGCACTGGCGTCGTCTTTCCTTGGTGGCTGCCTTTGCTGTTTGTGACGGCTTCCGGAGGCCACCCTCTCCCCCGTACGGGCTGTTCTGTGTCTCGGTGGTGCTTCCTGTCACTGGGACCCAGGGACGGGAGTGTTGTCCGACAGCGTCTCCTCTTCTCTCCGCTTCTGTCCTCGTCGAGAGACAGTTTATAGTTTTATTCCTTAAGCTTTTTCTCTGGAAAAAAAATTAAAAACGGATAGATGAATGGAAGGGAGAAGGTGGCTGGCGGGAGGGGGCCGGAGTGGATCAGTAAACGGGCCTACCCCGAGCCCACCGCGGCCATCTCCGCGCCTCAGCTTTCAGAGTGTGTTGGTGATGTTTAGGAGGAGGAAAAAACAAAAGTGAGGACGGAGGCCACCCTGATGGGTGCCCAGGTGCCTTTTTAGCAGAGTCGTCTCTTCGGCAGCCCAGGAAACCAACCTGTCGACAACCACATAGAACAAGGAGATGATTTAAGTGAAGTGTTTCTCGGTTCCCAAAGTTAGTGTATCTTTGTGCTTAACCAGTTGAACACAGTGCACAGTTTGGAACAGGGCGGGGAGGGTGTTCCCTCCAGCTTCACGGGAGACAGCTTTAGAACCGGGGCATCTGTGGGTAGGGGCCCCCAAGTGGCATTTTAAGCTCACCACTCACCTAGGGGGGGTTAGATGTGAGAGGCCGGCAGCCCCCACCCCTGCCTGTAGCTCTCTTAACTGCTCAGGCCTTGGCTCAGCCTGAGCAAAGGCTGCGGAAAAGGGGGTGTCACCAGCCTCCTCCATGTCACCCCACTATTCCCCCACACCCTAGTAGGATGACCAGCCACCCTGGTTTGCCCCACACTGTCCCCTTCTTTGAACTAAGAATCCCACATCCCAGGAAGCCCTTGAGTCCTGGGCACACCTGAGCAGCCGCTCGCCCTGGGCCAAAGCCGCGCCCCTAGTTGAAAAGAGGGCTCTTCTCAGGCCCTGCCGAGCGCCTGGCTGCTTTAGACACGAACCGACTCCGGCCTCTGGGAGGTGGAGTCCTTCCGCCACGGGAAAGAGCTCCGTGCCCTGGGCACTGGCTCACTTACTCCGCAACTGTGGCCCGCGTTGGGAGTCGGTTTCCTTTCACCTTTGGCCATGGAATTCAGGCTTTTTCCATCCTTTTGTGGTTTTCCCAGCCTCCCCTGACCGGACCAAGCGTTCCCCTCTGGCAGAGTGACAGCAGCCGGTCCCAGGTGGGGGCTTGACTTGCGCCATCACTGCCCTTGCCGCAGGGGCCTGAGCTTCGGAACCGCCAGAAGGGTTACATCGAGGGCCCTGTTCCCGGCCCTGCCCCTCACTCGCGGGGCAAGCTCGCTCCTCCTGGCTCAGTTGCCGAGAGTGGCCCTCAGGGGTCAGATTGCACATGGTTCTTTCCTCCTTTTAACTCTTCATTAGAAGCTTCTGGTCAGCGCCTCTTGTTCATCCCTGCCCCTTCCTGCCTGGGCTAGCTCACGGCAGAGGTCTTCGGGAATCCAGACAGGGTGCAGAGGATGGCCTGAGGTGGAGGGGTGGCTTTCCAAAGTCTTCCTTTCAAGGCTCCAACATTCCTCGTTACACAACTGCTTCCCAAGTCTTCCCAAAGGGGAATGAGCCAAAGACTGAGTCCGCAGTCAGGCCCCCACGACGCCCCATGTCATGCTGTCTGTCTCCTTGGCACCTGGGCAAGGATGCCGTCTCGCCCTGTCCCCACAGGCCCCGCCTTACTCCCCAGAGAGCCCGTTTACCTTGGCTGCTTAGTACCTTTCAGCCGGGCGTCAGGGCATGTTCTGTCGGTAAGAGGAGGCATGGCCTGTAGTCAGTGGGGTCCCAGGGACCCACGTTTTCTCCACGGCAGCCTCCTTCTTGTGGAGAGCAGAACCCAGAAGACTCCCCTGGGAGATCATGCCGTGGGCCAGAAGGTCAAATGGGTTCCCGTTCCTGGTTCTCATCATTTGCTCGGCAGAAACACCTCTATCTAGTAAGAGCCATAAGAAATCAGGCCCTGGACTTCCGGCCAAGATGGAGGCGTAGGCAGACGCACTGTGCCTCTTCTCACAACCAAAATTAAGGACAATAAAGATTTAGAAACAAGAAAACAACCAGAACTCAGAAAATCGAACTGTTTGGAAGTCCAACAACAATTCATCCAGACCGGTAAGAGGGGCAGAGTCGTGGCAGGAAAAAGCGGAGGTGCGGACCAGGCACGCAGGCAGCAGCGGCTGGCAGCCCCCAGGTGCACAGGCTGTGGCTAGCAGACCCCGGGCACGGGGAGGCAACTGTGCAGAACCAGTGAGGCTGCACAAGGCGGCTGGCTGACCGGGTGGTCCCACATTCACGCGCAGATAATCCAGGCAAAGGGGAAGCGGTGAAAGGAACTGGAATCTGAGAGTGAGTAAAGCAACCTCCATTATCTCCTCTCAGACCCCGCCCCCACATACAGCGCCACTACCCAGCGAGTGGGCTGTCCCGCCCTGGGGAACACCTGAGGCTCCACCCCTCACTACATAACAGCCGCGACTAGACAAAACAAACAAACAAACAAAAAAACCCAGAAATGAAAATGGCTCAAACCGGAGAACAAATCAAAGCCCCAGAGCCAATTTATCTAAGTGACGAAGAGATTGCCAACCTATCAGATGCACAATTCAAAACCCTGGTAATCAGGATGCTTACAGAATTGGTTGATTTTGCTCACAAATTAGATGAAAAAATGAAGGCTACAATAAGTGAAATGAAGAAAG
>PVKU01003400.1:154639-180187 GCA_004027475.1 Anoura caudifer | reverse complement strand
TTCAACAAATGCAGTCTTCAGCTCCATAAAAATCAATCCAATTTCCTTTATAAATTGCCTGCACTTTCATAATTCTTTACCTTTTTTGTTTTCCCTAAACTAGCTACTCTCAAGCATATTAGTTTCCAAACCCCTTTATACTCTTAAAAAATATCAAGGGCTCCAAATATCTCTGTTTATGTCAATGTAGAGCTGCTATTAATTTTTACCTTATTAGAAATTAAAACTGAGGAATTTAGAAAGTTATTAATTCACTTAAGAATAAAAATAACAAGCTGATTGTATATTAACATAAACAAAAATTTTTAATGAACAATAACTGTGCAGTCTAAAAATGTTTAGTGGGAAGAATGCCTTTGTTTACATTTTTTGTAAACCTCTTTAATACTTAGCTTAATAGAAGACAGTGGAGTCCTCATATCAGCTTCCTTATGCAATCCATGGCCACCTACTTTTTTGGTTGGCATGTATAAAGAAAATGTGGTTTCACGGGGATGTATAATGGGAAAAGGGGGTAGTATTTTAATAGTATTTTAAGATAACTATGGGTATATCATGTAACCTCTAGAAATCACTGCACACTTGTGACATGTTTAGAAAGGTAAATAATACCTGGGAATAATTACGAACATAATTTTGATCTCATGGACACCTGTATCCCGGTAATCCTCGAAGGATCCTTGCTCTGGCCCTCATTGTTTGATAAATCTGATCCTGAAATTTATGCCTTGGGAAATGAAGGGTTCCAACTAGATTAGCCCTAGAACCCCCTGGGGCCCTGCCATTCTGCTGTTTGATGATGGTGGATGGCCCTGAAGGGGGAATGGGCATTTGCCATAGGCACATAGCAAATGTGGAGATAGCTGTGGCAGCAATGTGAAAATTCTCCTGTGGTAGCATCGCTTTGAGAAATTATTTCTAAGGTTGAGTTCATTTATTTTCATGTGGCGAAGGAATTTGACAAGCTGGTATATCACAGTAATTCTGATATATAGGTACCCTATCATGCTGCTCTGATCAGTGATAATAATTAAAAAAATTAAAATTGTTTGTTCCACTCTAAGGAATGACTAAGAAAATGCCCAAGTGAATGTGGTGAGGTGACAGAGATTTCAAACACTCAGAGGTCTAAGACCCACTATGACTCTCTGACTTCCAACATTGATTCCCTGAAGAGGCCAAAGGGCTCCTCTGAAAATTGTGCATGGAGGGTTGAAACAAAGTGTCTTTTTTGGGCCAGCCATGCTCTAGGTGAATCAACTGCTCGGTGGCTTGTTGCAGAGGTAAAAGTAGAATGTCTCCATTGCCTGTGTTTTTTGTTTCATGCATAGACTTTTATTCTCAGGTACACATGGGATGCCTTGTGACTGGGACCAGGCAAATTCAGGAAACTGCCACCACGCTCCCACAGGTGCTGCTTTCCAGTGCTGACCCCATTTGCATCCAGCACTTGCTTTGAGCTTGTGCTCTGGGCTTGTTGGTGCTCTGGGCTCTTCTGTGTTGTCTATCAGAACTTTCTGCCATGATGGCCAAGTGCTATACCTGTGCTGTGGACATGGCAGCCACTGGCAACTTGTGGCTACTGAGCACTTGAAATGTAACTGAAAGTTCTCCATCTACTGATGTAATTATCTCTTTCCCTCATCAGAGGCACTGAAACTCACCAGAATTGCCCCACTGAGTGGTGGTGAGGATCCCAGACTAGAATTCAGAGGACTGAGTTTTCCTTGTATAGGTTCCACAGATCTCATCTCTTCTGTCATATCTTCATCACTTTCAAAATTTCAGCTCATTCAATAATGCACTGGGTGGGTAGTTGGCCTCCGTAGCTGCCTGAAATATTTATGTCTTTCCTTGGAATAGCTTACTATTTATTGTGATTAGGTCTCAGGGAATCTTCCTACCTTCTAAGCTACCTTCTTTTAAAGAGTCTTCTCTCTCACACTTGAAAACGTGTCTCCTTTTAATCTGAAGCTGGTTTCCCTCCTGAAGTAGCACAAGGGTTAACTGGCAAGGTCTACTTTGCCCTAAGGTGATGTCCCTCAGCAGCTCCCCTGGCCCATCCAGAAGGGATGCAGTGTAAGGTCCCCTGTGAGCTGCTGCTCTAACAAGGCAAGGATTGAGTTTCTGCTTTTGCCAAAACAAACATTTAGAAATCCAAAACCTTTCTCAGACCTGAAGTGTTTTTTCCTTTTGATATGGAACCTGCCATCTCATTAGTTGCATTGCTTTAGCGAGTTGTATTATTTTTCTTAGTTATTTCAAATCATCTTGTGATGCTTCTCCTTTACTGAAATGCCTCTGAGAAAATTGACTACTGAGGAAAGGAAAATATGAAGAAAACTAGAATTTGAAGGAGCATCTACATACTTCAGGGCCTATTCTTAGCATTCATCTTACATTATCTGATTTGATTTTCATAACAACTGTGCTTTGCAGATGGGGGGACAGAGACTTTGTCTATACACACATGCACACACATACAGCTTATAGGAATACACATAGATACAATAACACCATATATTAAGAAGAGCAGGTAATGAAGAATACAAGAGTTAGGGTGATAGTTACCAAGTGTGAGGAAAGGCAGGCAAAGGAGTTGATAGAAAGACTAATTAGTTAGATGAAGGTTACTGTCATGGTCCTAGTTTTAGTTCCGAGAGGTGGTTTCATTAATGCATACATTATCTAAATTGACTAATTAAATGACTAATAAAGATGGCCATGCAAGGACCAATGATCAAAATGTTCCATGAACCTCATTATTAATTCAGTGCTATTAGCCTATGGTCTGATATGACCAAAACAAATCTCTCAACATAGTTGCCACTGGCTTTACATAATAAGGCTTATTTCTTAATAACATACAATCTTACAAAGGTTGAGAGGCTCTCCTCCATCGTGTAGTCATGCCAACTAGATTATGTGAACTCCCACGAAGGCAGGAGCACAGAAGGGTAGAAGAAACACACTGGCCTGTAACTGTTTCAGCCTGCAAACACCATATGTCACTTCTGCTCACAGCTTGTTGGCCAAAACTAGTCACATGGCCCCAAACTAATTGCTAGAGAGGCTGGGAAATGTAGAGGAGAAAACAAACATTTAGTACTATCTGTCTCTTGTCACCTTTTATATTTTCCTCTTGTTGGAGTACAGATGAGCAATTCTGGGAAAGATTCTATTTTTATTTATCCTTCCTGTGAACTTTGGTAGACAAGATAGCCCCATCAAAGGAGCCTGGATTTAGAGTCAAACGTATCTGGGTTTGAACGTTAGCTCTCCTCTAACTACACAGGTGCATTCCTTTTCTGAGCCTGTTTTCTTATCTGTAAATTGGGGATACCAATCTAAATGTGCAGGTTTAGTGTAAGGGTGAAACTGGCCAAGGGTGTAAGGTGTCCACTAGCGTGTTGAATCTCAGTAATTTACTAAATGGTAGCAGTTATTACTATGCAAAGCTGCTATGAGGTCATTGTTCAAGTTATTTAAATGTCAGTGTAGCTTTAGGGATTGTTAAATAAATCCTCCTTCATAACCACTTCAAAATAAAGCTGCAAAGCTCTTGTTAGTGTTGTTATCTTGAACAGATTTGGTCTAGAATGAGGAAGGTGTCTAATTGTGCCAGAAGCCTGGTACCTGTGAAATAGCTATCTCTTTTTTGATCATTAGGATGCTTAGGATTAGTATCCTCAGAGAAGCAAGTAGGCATTATTAGGTCCAGAGTGGTCTTCAGAATATAATGTATTTCTTCAGAAGCTCTGTATCACTCAGGATGAACTAGGTTATGCTGATGTAACAATGTCCCTAAACTCCCAATGGCTTATGAAAAGTTCACTTAAGAACTAGGAGACTTTCTAAGCCACTCACTCTCCATGGAATGATTCAGTGATCCATATGTTAGCAGCCTCCACTGTCCTGCAATGATACTGTTTGGAAAATACAATCTTTTCAGAGGACATGGCAGAGAAAGAAGTACTGGGTATTACTACATTGGCAATTGCTTTGGCCAAAAGGTGACAATTACTACTTCTACATACAATACATCATCCAGAATTAGTCAGATGGTGCTGCCTAACTACAGGGGTGGTGGAGATGTGAGTCCTCTTTTGTGTCCAGAAGAAAGAACTAAATAAGGGTGACCACCAGAAGTCTTTGCCATACTCTGGTTCTCCACCCAACCTCTACTCTAAAACGTGTGTCTTCCATGAGCTAGAGAGCAGTAATTAATCTGTGCGTATAGAGGGTGTACTACATAGTCCAAATACATCAAACTCTTTCCTCTTTAAAATCTTCTGAGTGTACTACTTTCCTGTCTCTGCTTGTGTTGTTCCATTGGTCCTAGAATGGACTTCCCTTCCATTTCAACACTTCCAAATTTTACCCATTTTTCAAGGTTCCATCTTAAATACTGACTCCTCTTACCTCATCTCCTCCTGTGCTTAGTTTTTCATTTATTCTCCTACAGCACATTATCCTTCCCCTGGTCTGACCTGTTTGCTTTTTCTCTCTATCGTTTGTTCAAACATTTGAATGAGCCAAAGACACAGTACTGAAAGGAACACGTGGATCTTGAAATCATAATCAAAACCTTAAGTCTGAGGATCAGGAAGTATAATTGTGTTCTTTACATGGGTAAAATCCTGCCTGCCTTTTAAAGTCATAATTTGCCACCCTGGCAAGATACTGCCAGGTGGCACAGTTGGTTGGAACATTGTCCTGTATACCAAAAATGCTGTGTGTTCGATTCCTGGGCAGGGCACATACCTAGGTTGTGGGTTTGATCCCTGGTCAGGCATGTATAGGAGGCAGCCACTCAATATTTCTCTCTCAATTAAAAAAAAAAACCAACATACCTTTGATTCCTAGGGGACCTCTGGCCAAGATGGAGGCATAGGCAGGCACACCGTGCATCCTTGCACAACCAAAATAAGGACAACAACAATTTAGAAGCAAAATAACAATTGGAACTGACAGAAAATTGAACTATATGGAAGTCCAACAACCAAGGAGCTAAAATAGACACATTCATCCAGACCGGTAGGAAGGGCGGAGTTGGTCAACTGAGAAGAGAGGAGTCGAGGCAAAACAACAACAACAACAACAACAACAGTGGCACCGGACACACAAGGCAGCAGCTGACAAACCCAGGGTGCGCAAGACTGGAACAAGAGGATCCTGGGTGCACAGGCGGAGGCTGGCAGACCTTGGGTGCCACGTGGCCATGGGCAGACCCAGTGAGGTGGTGATTGTGAAGTGGAGCATGGCTGACCAGCAGTCCCACATTCATGTGCAGATAAACCAGATGAAACTGGGGAGCGAGACAGACCGTGCAACCCAGGGCCCCAGTACAGGGAAATAAATCCTCAAAACACTGATTGAAAACACCTGTGGGGGTTGAGATGCCAGGAGAGAATCCTAGCCTCACAGGAGAGTTTGTTGGAGAGACCCACAGGGTCCTAGAATGTACCCAAGCCACTCACCCAGGAATCAACACCAGAAGGGCCCAGTTTGCTTGGGGAAGCAGCGGAAGGGACTGAAATCCAACAGAGAGTGGAGCAAGCACCATTATCCCCTCTCAGACCCTGCCCCCACATACAGCGTCACAACCTAGCAACTGGGTTGCCCTGCCCTGGTGAACACCTAAGGCTCTACCCCTCATACATAACAGGCATGACAAGACAAAAATAAAAATTTAAAAAATGGCCCAAATGGAAGAACAGATCAAAGCTCCAGAGCAAATACAACTAAGTGACGAAGGGATAGCCAACCTATCAGGTGCACAGTTCAAAGCACTGGTAATTAAGAAGCTCATAGAATTGCTTGAATTTGGTCACAAATTAGATGAAAAAATGAAGGCTACACTAAGTGAAATGAAGGAAACTGCACAGGGAACCAATAGTGATGAGAAGAAAACTGGGACTCAAATCAGTGGGGTGCCCAAAAGGAAGAAACAAACAATCAAACAGAAAAGAAGGAAGAAACAAGAATTCAAAAAAATGAGGAGAGGCTTAGGAACCTCCAGGACATCTTTAAACATTCCAACATCCGAATTATAGGTGTACCAGAAGGGGAAGAGGATGAGCAACAAGTGGAAAACTTATTGGAAAAACTAATAAAGGAGAACTTTCCCAATCTGGCAAAGGAAATAGACTTCCAGGAAGTCCAGGAAGCTCATAGAGTCCCAAAGAAGTTGGACCCAAGGAGGAATACACCAAGGCACATCATAATTACATTAGCCAAGATTAAAATGAAGGAGAGAATTCTAGAAGCAGCAAGGGATAAGGGCATAGTCATCTACAAAGGAGTTCTCATCAGACTGTCAGCTGATTTCTCAAAAGAGACCTTACAGGCAAGAAGGGGCTGGAAAGAAGTATTTCAAGTCATGAAAGGCAAGGATCTACATCCAAGATTGCTCTATCTGGCAAAGCTTTCATTTAGAGTGGAAGGGCAGATAAAGTACTTCTTAGATAAGGTGAAGTTCAAGGAGTTCACCATCACCAACCTCTTATTCTATGAAATGTTAAAGGGACTTATCTAAGAAAAAGAAGGTAAAAAACATGTATAGTAAAATGACAGCAAACTCACAATTATTAGCAACCACACCTAAAACAAAAACAAAAACAAAAAAGCTAAGCAAACAACTAGAACAAGAACAGAAACACAGAAATGGAGATCACATGGAGGGTTAGCAATAGGGGAGTGGGAGGAGGAGAAAGGGGGAAAAGGTACGGAGAATAAGTAGCATAGACAGTGGGTAGAAAATAGACCAGGGGAGGGCAAGGATAGTGTGAAGCTAAAGGACTTATGAAACATGGACATGAACTAAAGGGGCGGAATGTGGGTGGGAGGGGGTGTGCAGGGTGGAGGGGAATGAAGGGAGGAAATGGGACAACTGTAATAGCATTATCAATAAAATTAATTAAAAAAACATATCCTTGAGTGAGTATTAAAAAAAAAGTTAAGGTCATAATTTGCCTAGGCATCCAGAAGAGTATGAGCAGAGAACCAAGAATAGCTTCCCAGAAGCTCTTTCCTGAATTCAATGCTTGCACCACTTTCTTAGGTCAGTCACTTCATCTGGCTGAAGGTCTGTTCCACACATAGGACAGATAATAATAGACAACCCACTGGTACTGGCCAGGTGGGACAAGCAATGAGACCCAGCTCTACATCAAGAAATTTCCTTTTGGAAATGCCATTGCTAACTATCCAAATGAAACTTGGTTATTAATCATAGAAAGATCTGATGTTCAAGTAGTTTGCTAAACACAAGCAGTGTTATTGGGTTTCTTATCATTTTGGGGTCAGATGCAGAATACCTACTGGTAACTGGCCTCTAAACACTTTCTTAGGGGCAGACATTCTTTTCAGCAGCATTTCTGATGATGGTTTTCCCACAAATCTGCTCAGGAAGTGAAGCCCTTCTCGTCCTATGCATGATGTGTGAAAAACCTAACCAAGTTTTTAAGACTAACACATGAAGCAATAAGTACCCACTGAACTTCCATGACATTCTGGGCACCATGCCAGTGTGTTCACATACTTTCTCTTAATTTTTACAACAGCCCTGTGAGGTAGGGTAGCAACTACCAGATCTATTTTAGAGAAGAGTCTGAGTTTCAAAAAGATAGTTCCCAAAGCCACACAGCTGGAAGGCACACCAGCCAGGCAGATATCACAGTTCATGTGGTCAAGATGGACCATCAAGTTTCTACCTTCTTGTTGTCTGGTGTTAGGCAAGTGGATATAGTCAGGCTGGCTTCAGTAACTAGGTCACTCACTGGGATTTCTCACCAGCACTTCACTGGATGTCAGTGTGATGCCTGCTTCATTCAGAAGATGAGTTAGTCTGAGTGAGGAGCTTATGGTGTTTTCTATAACTTCAAAGGCGATCTTCCCAGGTGCATTATCTCAGTGAATCCCCACCACCACCTTACACACAGACAGAAGTTCAACAGGAGGAAGCTGTGGCTTAGAGCAGGTGCTGGTGAGCATCCAAGGGCACCGTTATTTGGGGTGATGCTGGGACTAGAACCATCGTTCTGCCATTTAGGGGGTCCTGTGTGAGTAGCCACAGTCATAATAAAAGCCAGAATAGCTGCTATAGACCCAGCAGCAAGATACATGGAAGGGTCTCTGCGTGAAGATGAAATAGAGATAATGTATAAAAGCCCTTGGCCTACCTCCTGGCACATAGGAGACACCTGAATGAATGTGGGCTGAACCGTTAGCCGACTATCAGACTATCCCCAGATTGTTTCTAGGAGGTTGGATAGAGACTGCTTTTGGCTCTTCTCACTGAATCCTAATTCATCATCATATTTGCCTCAGTGGGGGGGGGGTGTAGAGGAGAAAAAAGCAAGAAAGAAGAAAAGAGGAGCAGATAAACCACTCAGGACCTGCCCCCTCGGTTCTCATGTATTCCTCCTGGGGCCAGTGGTGTGCAGGGCAGACAGAGAGGTAGAACAGAATCCATTCATGACCTTATCAGAGTTTCCTCCCTGACCCTTGCCCCCCTGTCCTGACGGGGGAGGGCTTTGCCAGGGCTTTGGGAAGCAGGGCTGCCGAGCTCTGTGGGTAATGGCTGTGTATAAGCACTATCTGGCTTTTCACAGCCAGCTAACTGATAAAAAAGATCTTGACAGCGAACCCACCCCAGCAGTGGGTAGTTAATGGCACTTTCGGCTGAGCTCATTTCTGGCACAAGAAGCAGAGGATCATAAACCAGAGCTCTAACCTCAAGATGGATTCGATTTTCCAGATAGGGATGGTGGTTTCTAAGCCTTGAGCAATGACAAAGCCTCCAATTTCCAGAAGTTCTATTTTGTGCAGTGTTCTCCCATTTGCAGAGCAGTCTCCTTTCCATCCACACTTTGATCCTCCTGGAGCACCTGCTAGGTGGATCAGCTAGGGAGATCCCTCTTTCCTCCAAGAGGAAACTGAGGCCCAGAAAGGGTAAAAGGTGTGCCCAAGCTGGCACAGCTGGCCTTGACCTTCTGCTTTAAGAACCCCTTGACCAGAATTTCTTTCCCATGTGATTTTGTTTGCAGAGTAGGATTCCAAGAGGTTTTCTTACCTTTAATCAGTACTTCTGGGCCCAGTAATCTAAAATGAGGAAATTGAGGCTTTAGAGAGATTACGTTCCCTGCTCCAAATCACACAGCTAGTAAAGGACAAAGCGAGATCAAAACCTGGCTTCTTAACTGCCCTGCCGGTGCTTCACAAATGAGGATTAATTTGTGGTTCATTTTGGGGGAGCCTGGGGTTGCACAATTTTAAACATTTTGCATTTTTGTTTTGATGATGAAATTTAAAATAATCTCATTTACCTATGGTACATTAAAAACTACTTTAATCAATGTCAGTGATAATTTCAAGTGGAAAGATTTCTTTTTAATATAGAAAACATAAGACACTCATCACTTCAGTTTGTGGATCTTAAAGTGGAGACAAGTCCCATGTCCCAGGTCATTTCCCCAGGGTTCTATGAGAAGGTGTGCTTTTTCTATAAAAAAACGTGACACTTGAATGACCATGCTTTGGGACACTGACCCCCTCCCTGTACAGTTGAAACTCCAGGATGACTTTTGACTCCCCATAACTTTAACTATTAATAGTCTACTGTTGACCAGAAAGAAGCCTTACCAATAGCATAGTCAATCAACACATATTTTGATTGTCATATGTTTTATACACTGTATTCTTACACAAAGTAAGACAGAGAAAAGAAAATGTGAGTAACAAAATCATAAGGAAGAGGGAACACATTTACAGTACTGTACACATTTATTGAAAAAAAATGTGTGTATAAGTGGACCCATGCAGTTCAAACCCGTGTTGTTCAAGGATCAACTGCATATATTACACAAGTTTCAGTAAATCTGAACTGTGGAGTTGAAGAAATGTTTCCACATTTTTCTCCTTGAAGCACGTGCGTGAATGATTATCACAATATTTTGAAGATGAGGAATCTGAGGAGAGGTTTAGATTTGTACCCATGGTCACACAGCTAGGAACTAACAGATTCTAGTTCCAATCTCTGACACCAAATCCATCCTGGAGAGCACCTAAGAAAATGAAAAGTCCAGTTCCCTAGCCAGAGAGTGACTAAAAGGCTCCAATTTCTTCTCTGGAAAAGATCTAGAGGGCACAGATTCAAAGTGGGTGGGAGTGGAAACAAGGAATGTTACAACTTCCTGCTGGTCAGTAGGGGTCCTCCTCATAGGGCAATGAGAGGTGTTTCTCTCTCTAGCTTTAGCCAGCACCTGTCCCAAAGCAAAACCAGCTCCGTCTGTCTCCAGGATCCTACAAGGTGATGATCCCCAAATTCCACTGCAGTGTTTACAGTTCTGCAGCCAAACACTCCCTTACTTCAGCTTTAAGCAAAGGATTGCAATTGTTTGCATCCACTTTCTTATCTGGACCGCCTCTCCCACATCTCCTACATGTGGTTTTCATATGGCTTTTATGAATGCCCGAAGTCTGTTCCAGCTTGTTCTAATGTTGCAGTGTTTTAACTGCCATAACACAGTGGTATCAACAGATAAATCAACTAGATATGCTGAAAAAATTATGGGCAAGAATCCTGTTCTCTTCACCCGGCCTAATTCATCCAAGAGTAGAATCTGCCTTGGGAGTTGCAGGGAGAAGAATTATGTGGAGTATGGACCAGGAAAGTAAGCCAGTCCAATGATTCTATTATTCTTAAACTTCTGGACTGTTTTCACTTAAATCAATGGCAATCTTCTCTAGAGTTGCCCGTTCTCTGAACCTTGTGATTCCTCCTTTTAGAGTATCTGCAGAGCTGCTTCTCAGATTCAGCTGTCTCCTTTTTCTCGTGATTTCATACACTTCATGGGACTTTCTGCTGTGAATCACGGTAGTTTGGGTTGCCGACTCACAATATTTTTGTATCACTAAGGATGTCCTTGTCCAGACCTCAGATTTCACTCCTCTCACTTCCCGAAAGGAGAAAGTTTCTGAAGGATTGTTAGAGCGCACAGCGAAACAGGCCTCTCTCCCTCCCCTCTGCATTCCAGCACCCGGTGCTCTGCTCTTGCTTCATTCTCAGCATCTTCCTCAGGATCCGATGGAGAGTGCTGAGGAGCATTTGCTTTAGGGAAATAGGCTCTGTAATCCTTGGACCCTGGAGTGACTTTCAATAGGAAATCTGAATTCCTGCTCTATGTGAAATGAGTCTCAGATGCTGAGAAATGAGTATTTGGGAATAATTTATGATTTGCTTTCCATAAATCAGTGCTATTTTGCCTACAAATCATTTTGAGAACTGTATGGCTTTGTAAAGAAATGTGTCCGGGCAGAGAATTCCAATTGGGAGTTGAGGGTTATATGTTGATCCCCAGTCCTGTCACTGATTAGTTATATGACTTTGGCAAGTTGCTCCAGTTGTAAAATTATTAAATTACATTCTTCAACAATTAATTCATTAGTTCAACAAACATTTATTGCCTGCCAACTCTCTGCCAGTCACCACGCTGGCCCTTTCCAGCTCTGATGTTGTGAGAACAGGATTCTGTGATTAGTTACGTTCTTATGGAATAAAGGTGATAGAAAGGAACTACCATTATTTAACATGTATTAGGAATCTGAGAGAAGATTTTATCTGACCTTTTCACTAACTCTGCAAAATGGTACCTCCACTTTACAGATGAAAAACTGAGGCTCAGAGGGGCTAAATGACATGCACAAGGTTACATTTTTTTCTAAGTGGTGGTGTCTGGACTGGAAGTCAGGTCTGGCTGGCCTCTGACTGCCTTAGAAAGCTAAAGTTTTATGTCCATTCTTAGTATTTACAAGTGTTCCAAGCAACTTGGGGTACAACTTTGTTTCTAGGTAAAAATGGAAATTGAGTTGCCCACTCTGATTGATTTCACTGCTTTCTCTCACCAGGACAGATTCCTTCTTATACCTGAGAGCGGAGACACACTCGGTCCTGTGCTTGGGAACAAGGAATAGCTGGTGGGCCTGCTGGGGGTGGCTGAGCCTCTCCAGGCTGCTTTTACATCTGGAGAAGTGTGTTAGGAGGAAGGCACCTGAAGTTTGGAGTCTATCACGACCTCTGCTCTGCCTTCACGGTGTAGACAATTTAGCAAACGTGTAGGCATTCACAGTTAGAAAATACCAGAAAGAGAATTGTCTCACAAGTCAAGAGGGCAGGTCCCAGAGATGTCAGTTAGCTCTGGAGCTGGGCTGTCAGCTGAAGCGCTGCACTTTCCAGAATTCCTCCTATTTAGGTTTATGTATGAGACATCAATGAGTTCATGGCTTTGAATCCCAGAGCGGGCTTTAAATGGTGGACTTCAGATGACAAAATATGTATCGATCAGTTTAATTTTAGAAAATAGAGCTCACTCTAGGTATTTTAAGCAGGGCAGGGTTTAAAATAAACAATTGTACACTTGCGAAATAGTTTAAAGGCTGAAGGAGCAGGTTCTAGACTAGGGTTTTTTTTGTGTGTGTGTGATTTCCAAGCAATGCAGAATTTACCCACCAGGAAAGCTACTCTTTCTGAGTAGCCACTGGTGCTAGGTAGATCTTGAGTGGGATTGCCACCAAGAGGCAACAGGAGACAGGAGAATGGCTCTCCGAAGCTGCAATCCGGGGATGAGGAAGTCAGATCAAGAGACTGGCATGACCACCGCTATTTGTCAATAACCATAACCTTGGAGAATAAACACTGAGACCTGCTGGAAAAAAAAATAGAAACTTTCCTAAGGAGTAATGACAACCAGAAGCCAAATAAATGACCTCTACTTCACTTTTTTCTTTCAGATCTTAAGAATGCATCTATCGGCTTTCCAATCTCTTCAAATATAAAAAAAAATGAAATGGACATTGTAATGCTAATCCAAGTATCTACCACAATAGGACGGGGTAATTCTTCAAAGAGGTCTTTTTTTTTTTTCCAGCTCTACTTAAAACTCCATGAATAGTAGAACTTCTTCCAAAAAAAGCAAAGCAAAGCAAAACAAAATAAAACAAAACCCCTTAGATATACATTTCCTCCTTTGAGAGGAAAAGCCATCCTAATAATGAAGACACCCTTGTCCAGTATTGTCCCATTCAGGAAAAGCCAACCCAACTGTGCCCTACCAAGTGCCCGATGCCTTTCCCTGCCCGAGCCCCACCCAGCTCATATGTAATTCTACTTCAGCCCAGTAGGAAAGTGTCTCATCAAAGAAGGCTGAGTCCAGTGGGGGAAGTGCTATCCCTGTCTTCTTGCTAGAATTGCAGACGGGAAATGTCTGTTCAGGTTTACTTACAATAGACCCTGAGCACCAGCTCTGTTTTAGGCCCTAAATTGGCCACTGAGTATACAGAGACGAATGAGACACTGTCAAGTAGGAGAGACAGAACATTACATAAATTCCTTGATGGAGGTTAAGCCAGACAGAGTGAAGGATGTTGACGTTAGAAGAGCCAGACCTTTGTGCAAGGTCTGCTTTGTGCAATCAGTCTGCTCTAGTTGTCCACATAGTTTTCATCCAGACACAGGAGTAAACTTTTCCTAGTGGCCATGGTCCTGAAGATCAAGGTGCTCTGGTAATTCCTCATGGAATGCAGCTTCTGAAATGGCTCCCCATGATCCCCACCTCTTGGTATTAACTCCTGTGTAAACCCTTCCTCCCCTAGATTTGGTGACTTTCTTCTGACAAATAGAATATGGCACACATGGTAGGCTATCACTTCTGAGATTAGGTTATAGTCCAAAATGTGAAATGTGCTGAGGTTGAGAAACCCTGGAATAGAAATTGATCCTCCTTCCCTGGCTATGGCCTTGGTTCCCCTGGTTGACCAGATTCCAAATTTTCCCTCTGATGTTTCTCCCTCCAGCCAGTTCTGGTGAAGTATCCAGACCAACCAGCACATGCTGACCCATCCCCACTCCTAACACACATATCACCCCCACTAGACAACATGGCTCTCTGAGAACATCCTTTTGGGCCAGTGTTCTCTATCTTCACCGACTATGGATGACAACACATTCAGGCAATTCTCTTCTGCCTCTCCCAAACATCCTTTATTCAGGGACCTGAGGGATGCAAGGCTGTGGAGGCCCAGCCCCAGCCTGTGAGTCAGTCCATCAAAGGTCAGTCCCCCTAGCAAAGGTCTGTGCTCTGTTAGTCCCGCACATGATGGCCTCAACTCAGACCCACTGTGACCTTTGCTGACAGTTTCTGGCGAGGACAAATGCACTTCCCAGAACACCATATAGCAGGGCTTTCTGGAGATACTAAAATGACAAATATTAAAATGCAAAAAAAAAAAAAGATCCCTCAAAATCATCCAAAACAACCTGTTTTGTTTGTGAAGAGCAGAGACATCATCATTACTTTGTCATTTCCTTTTACTTCTGAAAACATCAACTCTGAGAAGAAAGACTTTTGCCGTCAACCTCATCAGCTGGTGGACTGAGGCACATGCTCTGCAGTGAGCAGTCTGAGAGGGGGAAGGAAGTTAATAAACCCAAACAGAAGAGGCTGAAACAAGGCCTCCTCTTACTGTTCCTTGAAACTATGCTTTCTCGAGAGGCATCTTTCCAAAGGTTTTTGATAAGCTGTAGTCTTGTTTTTATTTTTTCTTCCTGAGAGTGAGACAAACACCATGAATTTGGGGAAAATGCCTAACCTATGTATTGTCTGTGGTCATCTTATGTTCTTCTTCCACGTGCCATTTGTACCTCATCTGTCAAGCTCAGGACCTAAGAAGTGGACCATAGAGAATGTTCCACTCAGTGGCACACGCTGTTCTGACAAAGAGCCTCAGTCCTGCGTCCATGCCACCTTCCCCAGCCTAGGAAGGCAGAGGGGGAACTGAAAGATTCTTGCCACCTTTGTTTGGTTCACTCGTTCTTTTGTTTAACAAACACAGAAAGTCTAACATGTTGCAGGCTCCATGCTTGATGATGGAGGTTTTGAGAGGCTCAGACACAAGATCTAAACTCAGAAAGTTTGTGGTCTTTGGGCTGGAGTGGGCTATGGATGAAGAGGGACAGACCAGGAGCAGTGGTAATCCAGGGCAGGGTGTAGGGAGCTCAGGGATGGCCTCCCAGAGCAGGTGACATGTGAGTGGGGACTCTTGGCTTGGTTCCCCTTGTTGCCTGTTCTCCTTGAGCACTTGAAAGACAGATGCAGCACAATTACATTCCGACAACTTCCGTTAAAAATATTTATACTTACACATACTCAAATGTACTCTTTTTCAAAAAACTCTCTTTCTAGAGGAGGTTTAGGTTTACAACAGAATTGAGAAGAAGGTATAGAGATTCTCAGATATACTCTTAAACCAAAACCGTCTCCATTCTGGGAATTTACAGCATAGAAAAAACACTAATACATAATGACATGAATATACAGATTTTTTTTGCAGCACTGCTTATACTAAAAAAAAAAAACACACAAAACACAAAACACGGAAACATAAGAGAACTACCAAATAACTAATCATACATTCATCTTATGGGAAATTTTGCAGCACTTAAAAAAAAAGCACAGTTTTACAAGATGACTTAGAGGATTTGTCTGTGAGATGTTGTTGGATTAAAAAAACAAGATAAGCAAAAGCATGCAAATATGATGCTATTTTTCTGAAACAACGAGAAAAATCTCATGTATGATGTATATGAATATATAGGTCTCTAGAGAGTTACATGTTTGCAGAGAAAGAATGCACTTTAGATTGTGCTGGGTATTGTCTGTTGGTCTCCAAATCCATTTCCTATCTTTCCAACCAGCCATGTGCCCCAAGGTCTGACCTTCATGGTCTGTGTCTATATAGTCCAGTGTGCCCTTAGGCTTCTCATTGGTTTGGCACATGGGAGGTTCCAGCAAAAGAATGAGAAGGAGTCCCTGGCTGGTGTAGCTTAGTTGGTTGGAGCGTCACCCCATACACTAAAATGTTGAGGGTTCAATTCCCACTCAGGGCACAAGCCTAGGTTGTGGGTTTGATCCCTAGTTGGGGATCATACGGGAGGCAACTGATTGATGTTTCCCTCTCACATGGATATTTCTCTCTCTCTCTCTTCCCCTTCCTCTCTTTCTAAACTCAGTACACATATTTAATTTTTTTTTTTTAATGAGAAGGAGGGAGATAGGTGAGGTCAGGGCATATTCCCCTGGCTCCTTTCAGTGGTGGTGGCTGCAGGGACGTGCCACCACAGCGCCTGGTGGGGACCTTCTTATGGCCGCTGTTTTATAATTGTTATTTTTGGCTCTTCCAGCTGAGGCCTATCTGCTCTTGCTTCACCATCTTTTGCTTTTTTTTTTTGCCCTTTACTCCGCTCATGCCTTAAAAGTTGCCCCTTAATTAAAGTCTTCTTGAATACTCTGTGTCTGTTTCCCGCAACATCCCTGACTCATGTGGTTGTGAACATGCGGGGTCTGGGGGAGGAAGCTAGAGAGTTGAGAGACAGTGATGGAGGGCAGAGGAGAGGGAGGTGGAGAGCCAGGCTAAAATAGAAAAGGAAAACAAAAACGCACTAATGGAGTCAAGTACATCTACACGTATACGCGGGTCTATATGGAATGAAGTTACGTAAAATAGTAAAAAGGGAGAAGATTAAGAAAACTCTCCCCACTTCCCCACCACTTCTTTGCAGCAGAGGTGCTGTAAGGAGCCATGGTCTCCACTCACTGCTTTTTGCCCCACACATCTTTCCCCGAGCCCAGAATAGGAAGCTCCCACAGGCTCTTCTTCCTTGATCTCACCCAACTGCATGGCATGAAAGGGGCAAGGTCCCACACAGGTCCAGGGTGCACACAGGACAGGGAAGAAAGACGCAGCCCTTGGAGATGGGAACCTTCTTGGGGGTGCTGGCCGAAGCAGGGTGTTCTCCCGTATCCTATGCCTGCAGCACTTTTCTCCCTGCAGCCTTTACTCTTGCTGACATGGTACTGGGTCCTACACAGTCCAGTTCTCACCTCCCTCCCCCCTCAACATCTCCCCAGACCTCCTCCTCCTTACTTTTCAGTTGAGTTCATCCCTCCCCTCACTCCTCACCCCTCATCTCTTCCCTTTTACATACACCTATTGCCACTTTTTTCAACCATAGATCATGGTTTGTTCTGCTTCAGGCACTAAAATGGGAGCTTTTGAGGGCAGGCACTGGGTGTAATATCCATGTGTGACTCTAGCATCCAGCCCAACACCAAGCACATGGAAGTATTCACTGACTGAACATTGGATTGAATCGATTGATGGATTATAGGGATTTGCCAATGGAATGGATCTTTCCATTGAACCAGTCTACTTTGTTGTTATATGTGTAAATACTGCTGAACATGGAAGGGAGAACTAAATTGCTGGAGCCTCAGAATAAGCATTGGCAAGGCTTGGCTGGAATCCCTCGTCCAGGGTCCATTTGGAGGGCCTGCAGGGCCACTCCTGCTCTGATCCCTCTCACTCTCTTCCCACTCATCCCCTCAGCATCAGGGTGTCTTCACTGGAGAGGCCTGGGGCTACCAGGGGTTCTTTCTCCTGCCACATGAGCTCTGCTTAGCTTGTCATGTGGCTCATACTTGTTCCTCTGTGCCCAACAGTCTCCGCTCTAGGATGGCTGCTTGTTGCCAGTTCCACAGGGAGAGGCAGTGGGGATGTGTATCTCCTGGGCTCTGATATGTGACACTTTCCAGACATGGTAAGCAAAGCATGTAGGGTTGACAGTCCTGTTTTATTTCAGGAGGGAGAGCAGCTCCACACTCTGCGTGAAAAACCAGAAAAGAAATGCTTACTCATATTTTTCAGACTTCCAGAAAATTTACATTCCTTCTAATATTTGCTTGTTGAAGATATCTCTCTAAAGAAAGGATGGTCCTGGTGATTTATGGCTCAAAGCTGACTGCTGTCCAAGAGGATTATTAGACACTCTGTGCATAAAAAGTAAGTTTGTGTCACACGCAAACACACATTTCCACCCCACTTCTCTCTGTCTCTGTCTCTCTCTCCCTCAGTGAAACCTAGACACAGGCTCTCCTATTAGGCCACAGGCTTTCCAGGGCCCATGATGCTGGTGCGGCATTAGAATTCATCTCCCGGTCACCTAGACTATCACCATAGGTGTTCTGGCCCCTGAACAAGAGTTGTTCAGGGCTGTGCATTTGAAACTGCAAAGAACTGTGCAATATGCAATATTGAAAGTAAGATTCTTTCTGAATCATCTTACTAATCCTAGTAATTCAGAAAGAAAATTCTTTTGTCTCAATTGAATGATTTAGGGGAAAACATTTAAAAACTTTTTAAGATTTATTTCTAGGGAGACAGGAAGGGAGGGAGAAAGACAGGGAGAGAAACCTCAATGTGCAAGATCTCAGTTGGGGACCTGGACTGCAACCCGGGCATGTGCCTTGACAGGGAATCAAACCAGCAACTTTTTGGTTCACAGGCCATCACTCAGTTCACTGAGCCACACCAGCCAGGGCTAGGGAAAAACATTTTGACTTGAATCACCTAGATGATTACTTCTGTTCTCAAACTCCTATTTTTATGCTCACACAGCTTTTGACATTTGGGAAGAAATTCTGCCACAAACATGAAGTTGCAAACTTTTTCTTTCCTGGATGTGACTTTTTTGCAGTATCCTTTAATAATTCTCAGACTCTTTCGACTGGCCTTCCTATGACCAGAGTTCTCAGGTTGGCCAGAGGCAAAACCCACCTTCAATTTATTGGCAGTATCTCTAGTTAGTCCAACCCTGCTCCTTGTTACCTGAAGGAGATAGTGAGAGTGGGCATGCAATACCTTGAAACACATAGGGTGGTGTCCACCTTTATTTACTAGCTAGCAAAGAGAACTATCTTCTGGGCAGTGTGACAAAATTGCATTGTGATTTCTGGTTCTCCAAAGCGGAAGAGGGAACACAATTCCTCCCCAAGAACTCTTTGGTTTGGCAGTTCAGGTTGTTTGAATTGTGATAAAGGCTAATATTTATCCAGCCAGCTTCCCAAATCTGACCTGCTACTTGGAATCTGCTCAAGTGGTGACCAAGTCAGAGTCCTATTTGTTATCACCACCAAGAACCCAAGCTGGTATCAAATACCAGTATATCATCTCTCCAGGACTGGCTTGATGAATCATGTGGCAGGACCTGGAGGGGGTTTCCAGTTTAATGCTAGCTTGTAGAAAGAAAACACACAAAATAATAAAATCTAGGAGTTGATTGGGGGTTTAGAGTCTAGCTCATGGCCTTGACATATTACAGATGAAGAATCGGAGGCCTAGAGAGGATTAACGACTTACCTGGGTTATTTGGCTGGTTAGTAGCAGAGTAATAGCTACAGTTGTCTTGGCTAGATTTACCATTTATTGAGTAACCACTATATGCCAGGGGTTAGGCACTTTGCATTGCAAGTAATAGTAGATTCACCTTCGAATGGCTTAGATTATAGAGGAAACACATTGTTTACATAATTATATGCAGTTCCAGCAGGGCTGGCTTCAAGGTTTGATTCAGTGGCTTAGGTGAGTTATTAGATCAGAACCTGGCTTCCTTCTCTTCTTTCTCAACTTCTCCCATTGCATTGGCTCTTTTCCAGGAAGACTTTGTCCTACAGTTGCAAGGTCACTGCCAACAATGTTTGGGGTTACAGGCTCCAGGGTTCAAATTCAGTAGATATTGGAAAGTCTGCTTCACGTATAGCTGCATGATAAATCTCCATTGATTTCCATTGGCCCAATTTGGTTTTTGTGTTCCACACTGCTAAACCAATCACGCTGACCAGGGGAATAGACTATGCTGAATTATTTCGGTCACTGAGGACACACTCCTGGGATGGATTCAGACCCAAATCCCTCAAAACATCTACACAGCTTACTGTCCACATTAACCTGACTTTTGTTGACTGTCTTCGCTAATGTAACATTACTATTTCACTGTCTTCATCAATACAGCTTTGCTCTTCCAGGGAACCCTTGCCCAGAAAGACATATGTTGCAGTTTACTTTATTTTGGAAATCAACTATGCAGTCCTCACCAAAGCAAACAAACAAACAAACAAACAAACAAACGAACATCAAACTTGCAATTTTCACCAAATAGTATCAAATGACTATTTTCTCTCCAAGACTCTTTGAAATGCTGTCTCTGCCCTTGACTGTCTACCATTCCTGAACTATCATATCATGAGCCGGTCTCAAATAAGCCTCCCCTCACTGGAAGCCCATCTGAAACCAGACTCTAAAATCTTACAAGCCTCCCAACTTTGCGATGTTACTATAACTCTATTGTGGCAGTATTCTCCCTCACTTTAATAAAAATATACTGAGCTTTGTCATATTAACTGGTTATTTTGATGATTTTTCAGAAAGTCAGCATTCAGGATTAATTCTACTCAAAATACTTTATTAGGAAAGTTAGGGAGGAGTTAGGGAAGGGGAAGGGGAAATGGGTGGTGGGGGACAACCAGCAAATGTCCACCCACGCTCCTTGGGTGGGGCTCTATCCTTTATATCTTACATAGGTAAATGTCTGAGGGAATGGACCTGGGAGGTCAGATGTCTGGCATTGCTCAATTGGCATGTGCTTTAGAGAAGGGAATGAATGAGGAACCAGATGAACACCATGTTGATGGAGGACAACATGTACTTAACTGGAATATATGAATTTACTATCTGTCCTTCCTCTCACAAGATGTCCTCACAGCTCCTCAAGAAGCTATTGGCTTTAAGCCAATGTTTGAAGCATAAGGGAGAGTCTGGGTTTATTCTGGGGCAGCAGGAAGAACACTGAACCTGGAGTCAGAGACTCTGTCTTTCAGTACTAGTTTCTTTCACTCTCCATTTGTGTGGTCCTGGGCACTCACAGCACACACTATCTCTGAGCATCATTTGTAGAGTGAGGATGATAAAACCTAGCCTATCTTATTTTGGAGATGCAAAGTAAATGATAAATATAAATGGAAAAGTTTTAATGTGGAAATACATATATAGTCTCACTCACAAATTTTGTCAACCATCCCCGATTCTTACACTGTTGCCATCGTGACCAATTTAGCTAAATGATGGAAAGATTTAGAGTTAAGGACACTAGGACAGAGCAAAAGCTAACTGCCCCAAACCAGGTCTACAACCTTGACCACAATGGTGAAATTCTCCTGACATGGCACAATGTCCCCATTTGTAACAGACCCCTCTTCTCCTGCTTTAGTTCTCCAGTTGGTCAGTGGAAAGAACATAGTCAGAGAAACCAGTCTAAGATCTCATGTATGACAGTTACTGGCTATCTACTTTGGGAAACATTACTTAGCTTGTTGGAACCTTAATTTACTTATATGTATTGTAAAATGTATAAAAATACAACCTATTCACATGGCTGTTGTAAGGATTGTATATGAGTAGACTCTCAATACATGTGGCTGAATTGGAATCTGATATTTAGGACACAGTCTGCTTGATATTCTTGTGAAAAATTATACATTTGTGGTGGGTCATCTAAGGTACCTGTGACCTTAGAGAAAGAAAACACATGAGGAAGCGCATCCATGTCATCGTGAAGCTAATTGATTATAACAATAAGAAGTTTTGTAATTTTTCTATGATGATTATTGTAGGAATAATTACTATCCTTTATAATTGCAAGTATTTCTGGACATGACATTTCCTGGTACTCTGAAGTTCTCACAAAGTGGTATGGGGGGGTTGGGACATCTTTTGTCCATTTGCATTCCATGGGATACTTTTATATAGCAAAGCATTTCACAATGATGTGTGTTTCTTCCTCCTACACAAGAACCCTGGTAAAATGTCTCTTCCCTTCATGTCTTTAGGCCTTCAGTTCCCACAACAGACAGCTCAGGGATGCACAGGATGATCTTCAATGTTGGGGGTGATGTGGTTCTATCTGTGTGACTGCTGGTTTATGTGGGTTATTTAATTAACCTGGTAGCTTAGATTTTGTGGTAAAACAAAGTAAAAATTGAATTCAGCTAAAAATTTAAGAATAGTAGTGAAGAACCTTGATGTATGAGGGGCTCTTTGGAAGGGAAGAGGATAAGGAACATGGGGTCTTGTTATTCCCTAGTTGGCCTGAATCAGCTCAGCATAGCCTGTATATGGTGAAAGAAATTCTGGTGGTCACTGCTGGTCAAGAGGCAGGATGGGAGAGCCCAATGGTGAAGGTAATGTTGGAGGTAAAACAGCATGGCATTGAGATACCTAGGTGAGGAATGAAGGGAAGAGAATGAGAAAGATGGAGAAAAGAAAATAATTTCTAAATAGGATTTTACTTTAGTTTGTTGGATTCTTCCAAATCATTGCATTGACTCCTTTAAGAAGACCTAGAATATACCATAGTACAGATCTGCATTAGTTTTTAAGGCTTTGGGAATTCAAAGCTGTTACTGAATACAATTCCATGTAAAAAATGGTCCATGTAAGGGTGCAACCCATTGGAGGTAGCTTGCGGTTATTAATTCTTAAGGGAGATCTTCCCCTACACCTCTACTTGGTACCAGTATGGGAGACAAAAAGTTTCTTTGCAGTCTTCTTTGAGGCAATGGATACCAACTTGATTTCTACCTGTACACAATGAGGGGGTAGACATTTGAGGGCCTGGCTTTGTGGATTCAGGTGAGATTTCTCAAGGACCTAGGCTTATCTTCTGTCACTCACCTGCCATAGGTAGCAAAATGATGCTCACATGCATTAGGGTTGGCAAATGCCATTGAAGAGAAAACTGGCTTAGGGCTCTACCAGTCTCTCTGAGTTTCCTCCTTTATTCAATTGCTTATGTGAATATTCTTTTATTCCTAACAGCTCATGTATTGGAAGTCTAAGTCAGAAGAATTAGGCAGGGAGAAGAAATAAAGGTCATTCACTTTGGAAAGAAAGAAGTAACATTATCTTTGTTCTAAACAACAGAGAGAAAATAGGCTACAAAAAGAATAGAAGCTCAGGGACGTGTGGGATATTAATAAAAAAATTTAAATTCACGTCACTGGAGTCCTTGGAAGAAGAACTGTCAACACAGAACCCAACACCCTGAGAAAATGTCCATCACTCAACATGATGCAATTAACACAGAACACTCACCCCAATGACAGCAGAATACACAATAGCAGAGTACAGATTCCATGTATGCAAAATATGTCCTGGGCCATAAGATAAACCTCAAAAATTTAAAACATTAGAAATCTTTCAGAATGTGTGTTCTTACCATAATGGAATCAAAATAGAAATCAATGACAGATAAGAGGAAAATCTCCAAACATTTGGAAACAAAACAACACATTTCCATGTAATCTATGGGCCAAGAGAGAACTCTTAAGGGAAATAAAAAGTACATGAAACTGTATTCAAATAAAATGCAAAAATTGAAATTTGTGGGACACAGCTAAAACAGTCCTGAAATGGAAATGTATAGCACTGATGCATAAATTAGAATAGATCTAGCTTTCCATCTCAAGAACCTGAAAAAAAATAAAAGTAAAATAAATCCAAAGCAAGCAGAAGGAAGTAAATTACAAAGACAGTTTAAGAAACTGATGAAACTGGAAAATGGTAGAGAAAATCAATGAAACAACTTCCAGGCAACATGGAGGTGTAGGTAGATACATTTTGCCTCTTCACACAACCAGAAGAAGGACAACAACACATTTAAAAACCAGAACTGCCAGAAAATCGAACTATATGGAAGTCCTACAACTAAGGATTTAAAGAAGAAACATTCATCCAGATCAGTAGGAGGGGTGGACATGAGCAGCTGGGGTGGAAGGTGGTGGCTGGTGGAGCGGGTGGTTCCATATTTGCATGTGGATAAACCAGGAGGAACAACTGGGGAGCAAGACAGACCACCCAACCCAGGGTTCCAGTGCAAGGAGATAAAGCCTCAAAGCCTCTGACTGAAAAAACTTGTGGGGGTTGAGGCGGGAGGAGAAACTCCTAGCCTCACAGGAGAGCTCTTTGGAGAGACCCCCCGGGGTCCTAGAACATACATAAACCCACCTATCTAAGAGTCGGCACCAGAAGGGCCCAATTTGCTTGTGGGTAGCAGAGAAAGTGACTGAAAGCCTGCCAAGAGCTAAGCAAGTATCATTGTTCCCTCTAAGACCCCTCTCCCACATACAATGCCACAGTGCAGTGATCTGGGCTGCCCCGGCACTGGCGAATACCTAAAGCCCCACCCCTTACTACATAACAGGTGTGCCAACACAAAGAAACATGGCCCAGAAGAAAGAACAGATCAAAGCTCCAAGAATGGACCTAAGTGATGAAGAGGGAGCCAACCTATCAGATGCAGAGTACAAAACACTGGTAATCAGGATGCTCACAGAAATAATTGAGTATGGTCACAAAATAAAGGAAAAAGTGAAAGCTATGAAAAGTGAAAAAAGAAAAATGTATAGGGAACCAACAATGAAGGGAAGGAAAGTGGGACTCAAATGAATGGTTTGGAACAGAAGGAAGAATTAAACATTCAACCAGAACAGAATAGAGAAACAAGAATTCAAAAAAATGAGGAGAGGCTTAGGAACCTATGGCACAAATTTAAACATTCCAACATCTGAATCATAGGGGTGCCAGAAAGAGAAGAGGGAAAGTAAGAAATTGAAAACTTATCTGAAAACATAATGAAGGAGACTTCCCTAAACTGGCAAAGGAAATAGACTTCCAGGAAGCCCAGGAAGCTCAGAGAGTTCCAAAGTAGTCAAACCCAAGGAAGCATACACCAAGGTACATCATAATTATATTACCCAAGATTAAAGATAAGGAGAGAATCTTAAAAGCAGCAAGAGAAAGTAAAACAGTTACCTACAAAAGAGTTCCCATAAGACTATCAGCTGATTTCTCAAAAGGAACCTTACAGACAAGAAGGGGCTGGATCCTAAGAAGTATTCGAAGTCATGAAAGTCAAGGATCTACATCCAAGATTACTCTATCCAGCAAAGCTATCATTTAGAGTGGAAGGGCAGATAAAGTGCTTCCCAGATAAGGTCAAGTTAAAGGAGTTCATCATCACCAAGCCCTTATTATATGAGATGTTAAAAGAACTTATCTAAAAAAAGAAGAAGATCAAAACTATGAACAGTAAAATGACAACAAACTCACAACTATCAACAACTGAACCTAAAAACAAAAACAAAAATGAACTAAGCAAACAACTAGAACAGGAAGAGAATCACAGAAATGGAGGTCACATGGAGGGTTATCAGCAGGGAAGGGGAGGGGTTAGAATGGGGGAAAAGGTGCAGGGAATAAGAAGCATAAATGGTAGGTACAAAATAGATAGGGGGAGGTTAAGAATAGTATGGAAAATGGGGAAGCCAAAGAACTTATATGTATGATCCATGGACATGAACTAAGGTGGGGGAATGTGGGTAGGAGGAGGAAGCAGGGTGGAGGGGAATAGAGGGGAGAAAAAATGAGACAACTGTAATAGCATAATCAATAAAATATAGTTAAAAAAAGAAAATCAATGAAAGAAACAGCTGGTTCTTCGAGAAGATTAATAAAATTGACAAACTTCCAGCAAAAAGCAAAAAAAAAAAAAAAAAAAAAAAAAAAAAAAAAAAAAAAAAAAAAAAAAAAAAAAAAAAA
>PVKU01003400.1:0-154539 GCA_004027475.1 Anoura caudifer | reverse complement strand
TAAAGGAGAAGATCCAAATTACCAATATCAGGAAAGAAATAGACAGTAACATTACAGACCTTGAAGATAATAGTACAAACTATACACATCTATCTGACAACTGGATGAAATGGACCAATTCCTTGAAAAAATACAAAGCGTCACAACTCAATATAAAATAGATTATTTTAGTAGCCATATAACTATTATATAATTTGAGTTTTTAATTTAAAACTAAGAAAAGCCCTCTAGTCCCAAGTGGTTTCACTGAAAATTCTACCAAGCACTTAAAGAATTAACACCAGTTGTATGCAACATCTCCCAGAAAACATAAGAGGAACTATTTCTCTCTTCATTTTATGAAATATACATGCTGCTGAAGGTTCTAGCCAGTGCAATAAAGCCCAAAACCAACCAACCAAACAAACAAAGAAAATAAAAGGCATTCATAGCATATGTGGAGAAACTCATATGATCACTAATATATTTGCTGATGGGAAGGTAAAACAGGATAGCACTCTGAAAAACAACTTGGCAGTTTCTTAAGAATCTAATATCCAAAATCCATATTCCCCAGTAACTGCACCTCTGGGCATTTTCCCCCAGAGAAATGAAGACTACATTCACACAAATGTCTGTAGACAAATGCTTACAGCAACTTTATTCATATTAGCCCCAAACTGGAAACAACCCAGATGTCCTTCGACGGTGAGTAGTTAGACAAACTACAGTACCTCCAGTCCGTGGAGTGCTACTCAGAAGGAAAGAGGGAGAGACGTGCAGCAACATGGGTGCATCGCCACAGTGTCAGACAAAGAGAAAAAGCCTGTACTAAGAGAAATAGCCTATCCCAAAAGGTTACTTACTGTTTGATCCCATTTCTCCAACATTCTGAAAATGACAAAATTATAGATGGAGAGTGGGTTAGTGGTTGGTAGAGGTTAAGGAGGGTGTGGGGAAAGAAGTGAGTGAGTGTGGCTCTAAAAGGGCAACATGAGGGATCCTTGTGGTGATGGAAATGTTGTGTATCCTGACTCTACCCATGTCAGTATCCTGACTGTGATACTGTACTATAATTTTTCAAGATGCTACCAGTGGGGGAAATTGGGTAAAAGGTCCATTGTAGATCTTTCTGTATTACCTCTTACAACTCTGTATTATTTCTTACAGCTGAATCTATAGTCACTTAAATAGAAAAAAGTTTCACTAAAAAAATCAGGTCAATTAGGATACCCACATTCATGCAATAAAAAAGCTTGACAGCTGCTGCTTTACAAGTACACAGACTGATCTGACGGTGCCAGTAGATGTCATTTGTGCAGCCTGTTTGGTAATTATACCTCGTGGGTCCCCTAGTAATTACAGTGGGACTCACACTGTATTTCCCATGCCGGAAATCATCACATTCCCTTAGTAATTACTCAGGGCCAAACACCTTTGGCAGCAAAGGCCTTGCAACTGATGGTTGAGAAACTGCCAAGAAATAAAGAACTCGGCTTGGTTTGGAGGCAGGATTGGGCAGTGGTCCACACTCCCTTTAGGTCTACCATGACCATTAGCAGGATATTTGGGAAGAGTGTAAAGAATGTCCTAACAATAAATAAATGAATTCATTTTCAAGGACGATAGATCCAAGATAGCATTTCCCTCTTTATAGCAAAAAAAAATTAACTGAAGAAGGACATGATGACAACCCCTTGGCAAGTGGTCACTGTCTATCTTCACTTGTCTCCCAAAGCGGAACCTTGTCAGAAACACTTAGCCCAGAGCTCTCCGGAAGAAAGGCCTGCTAGGTTCAGGCTATGTCATGGACTTCATTCCATTGAAGCTGCACAACAATACAGTGATCTCCATTTTCCAGAAGGAAAATCTAAGGCAGCAGGAAAGTGAAGCAAATTCTCTGAGGTGGCAAGTGGAATTAATGAGAGCTGAAATTTAAACCTGAGTTGCTCCAACCACAAAAATTCTATCAGTCTCCTTCTTGGCCCATAGTAGCAGGTGTTGCTCCAAATTCTCCAAGACACTGATTTAAGAGCTAAGAATAACCGCAGGTCTGTGAGCAATGTCAGTGTGGAGTGGAAGGAGGAAGGGCCCTGTGTCATGGAGAGAGCACTGGATTTTGAGATCTAAATCCTGGATTCTCACACTGCCTTCATCTCTGACGCTTTTGCATGAAGCCTTTCACTTGTGTGAATCTCCATTTCTTCATTTGTGAAATAATTATTGTAACAATTAAATTAGATAATGAATGACAAGTACGTAGCATAGGGGTTGGCCCAATAAACGGTTGTGAGGAGTTCCTTGAGCTCAGGACAGGGCAGAGCAGACACTCTGGCTCTACTTAATCATTAACCCCTTGTTTACAGCAGGGACCTGTAGGCCATTTGCTTCTCAGGGTCATTTCCAGGTACGGGTATTATAGGAGCCTCCCCATTTACTCTTTGGAGGTTGCAGGCTCAGGGCCTAATTGAGCACTCTGAAGTCCTGCCAACCCATGTGCTCCAAAGGGAACCTCACTGTCTTAAATGTCATCTTCTCCGGAAGGCTTGCAGGGCTGGGATCCCTCAGCTGTTCGGTCTTCTCTCCCACAGTCATCATGGTTGCCTATGTGTCTGCCTCCCTACTAGAATGCCAACACCCTGAAAGCGACAATGTGCTTCATACTGTAGCCTCCGGGCCTAGCATAGGGCCTAGAGAAGAGATAGAATGCAATCCGCATTTCTTTAAAAAAAGAAATGGACAAGCGCTCATATGACCTTCTGGAGGCCGTGCTGACTTCCTGCCTTAGAGTGATCACTACTCGGTACTCCCTTTCCAGGCAGTGTTTGTTGTCAGAGGGAGGTGGGACATGTGGTGGCTCCAACAGGAGGCACTTCATGGTGGGCAAACAGGAAACTTTCCAGCGGAGCCAAGGCTGCCTTCTCACACCTGTTCATTTTCATGTTTGGCCTTTAGGGTGTATAAGGAAGCTTTCACGTGAGGGACCCAAAGCGTTCTGGCTCCTGGGCTTACTCCCGTAACATTCTCCTGTATTGTTAGCACCTATTTTTGATTTGCTTCCTAGAAGCAGACTGACAGCCTGGCTCTCAGTTTGGGCTTTTGGAGACTGTTGGCAGGGACCGCCAGCAACGGCAGAGGATGTCCCCGCTTGCTTACTTCCACACTTTCCTGCTGTCACTGTAGAAGACAGAGGCTGTGGTGTGTGGGGTTGCTGGTGGGCAGTGTGAAGCTGGGAGAGTCCAGCGTGGGAGAGGCATCCCCTGTCTTCCCTCTTTCCTCCCTGACAAATCACTGTGGGTTTGAATCCCAGATCAGGCACTCTCCAGTGGTTGACTTTGTGCATAAAAGTATGATCTTGAGTTTCTGAGCTTTCAAATAGGGATAACAACAATCAGCCTTACTAGGTCAGTGAGAGGGTTCCTTCCTCAATTCTGCAAGTGTCTGGTGACTGTCTGGTACATGCCAGGCGCTGCTCTAAGTGATGGGGATACATCGGTGAACAAATAAACAAAAATTTTTAACCTCATGGTCCTTATACTCTAGGAGAGGGAGACAGGCAATGAACAACACAAATAAGCAAATTACCTAGTATATCAGAAGGTGAGAAGGTGATAAGTGACATCGGAGAAAATGATGGTAGTGCAGATAACGAGTTCTGGAAGAAAGGAATGTGCAGTGCTAAATAAAGTGGTCAGTGAGCAGAGGATGGATCCTTGAGATGACAATGGAACCAAGACTTGATGCTGGGAAGGAGATGAGCCATTGGGATACCTGTGGGTAGACATTCCAGGCCACGGGAACAGCAAGGGCCAAAGCCTCAGACTGGAGTGGGCCTGGAGTTTCTGTGGACCAGCAGGGAAGCTTACAACTGCACAGGAATGTGTAGTGCCCTCACAAAAAGCAAGTGAAAACAATTCTTTGAAAGATTAATTTAAAAAGATCAATTAGGATTCCCAACTTCATGCACTAAAAGGGCCAGAGACAAGGCAGTGAGGGGAGGAAAATGAGCTAGGAAGTCAAGGAGAGGGGCTGGAATACGTGAGACCCTGAGTCATTGGAACACTTTGAACAGAAAAGAGAACTGGCCCGATCTGAGTTTTAAGAAGACTCTGGTGGTTGCATTGAAGGAAAGTATAGGGCTGACAAATTAGGAAGCAAAGAGGCCACTTAGCCAGTTAGGATTTGGGACAACCTGTGTACAGTACCAGAACAAGATCAAGAGTGGTGCCTGACAGGTGATGGGACACCAGGAAATGTCAGGGTTTCAATTCCAGTGTTCACAAGAGGCCTCTACTCTGGGCACATGGCCCAGGGGGTGGACACACTCAACCACCTCGGTGATTTCACCTTAGCTACGAGAACCTGACGTGCTCTTGGGGGAACAGTCTCCTTTGCAAGCAGGACAAAGTAGTAAAGGAACTCCATGATTTTTCTAGTTAGACAAGTTTGTACTCGAATCCTGGCTCCAAAACTTTCCGTATTACCTTGGGAAAATTCTTTCCTATCTCCCTGAACTACAGTCTCCTCACTGGTGAACTGAATAATAACAGTCCCCTCCATCTAGGGTTATTGTGAGCACTTATTATAATGATACACGGAAAGTGTCTGGCAATAGCGTGTGCTCAAAGATGCTGGTGCTGTTCACCATCCCTCATGCTCATTCATGCTGGACTTAATTGTAGTCTCTATTTCTTTCTCTAAATGGTGCTTATTTCTTGTAAGTGTTTTCTGATTCAGAGTCCTTCTAAAATTAAAAAGTCTTTAATGTTTACTAAACTTTCAAGTTTAATAAAATGGTCTCTTAACTTTTAAAAGGAAAAATGTTGGAGGCATGTACTAATTGCTCTTGGCCAAAAGCCCATGGAAAGTGTTTGTTCAGACTATAAGGCTGATCCAGCACTTAACTGAGTGCTGGGCACATATTAGGTGCTCAATGAATGTTTGTTGAATGAGTGTGTGAGGTCATAATCAAGGACCCACACTACTCATGTAACTGATGGCATCTAACTCTAATGATAAGCAAAAAGGAAGTTAAGAGGTAATTATAATAATGATACATTATACCTTTAGGAGTTTTCGCTGCATTAACCAGATTGATTCTTACACAGTTTTAAAAGTTGGTATTTTAAAATGTGTTTCTTCATTACATAATTTTAGACTCTCAACATGAGAGCACTGAATTTGGAGTCCAAAACCCTGGGCTGCCATTTAGGTTTCTTCTGATGCCTGCTGTGTGGCCTTGGCCGTGCAACCTATAGTGTCCAGAAAAATCATGATTCAAATGTATTTGATCCTATATAACAGTGAAGCTGAGGAACATGAAAACCCTTTATGAGTCCAAACCCTCATGCGCAGTGGGGGACTGTTCGAATACACATCTCTTGTTTTTCCTCTTTTCTGCTGTTTAGCATTGAGATGGAGAGTATGTAACTATGGGAAAGACAGTTATTTATTATAAATCATTGTTGTCATCTGATGGTTTCAGATTCTGAAAGCAATACATGCTTTTCATGATGCAAAAATATATATTCTCAAATCTCTCTTATCCTACCTACTCCCCTGTTCCCTCCCACACAGCCAAGGTCAACAGAATTCTTCTATCACTTTCCCTTTTCTCATTCATGCATAATCAAATATAAATGCACAAACATAGGGCTTTATATTTTTCCTGAAGTAGAATTACACTATGTATGTTACTCTGTAAGTATATACATAAATATATACACACACTTACAGACAAGAGGTTTATTTCATTGGTAAACAAATGTGGGACCATAGTATACACACTTATTTGTGTCTGGCTATTTTTCTCAACTCTTCTAGAAAAACCCCTACCTAAGTCAACTGAGATTAGTTAAATTTATTCTTTGTGATGATTTAATTCATGGCTAAGATAAACCATAATTTACTCGACCATTTTCTATTGATAGGCATTCTCTTAGTTTCTAGTTGCAAGGCAAGTTACTTCATTTCTTTAAGCCATTTCTTCTTCTAAAAGGTAGGGTTATTATGGCCCTAGTACTTTAAAAAATAACATTAAAAAGAGGAATTACTGTGATAATATTTTCTACTTTTGCTTCTCCTTTATTGGCAATATAGATTATTCATCATGCAATGTGTTGAACATAGGAAAGGACTTTTAAAAAAAATTAGCCTGAAACCTCTCTTAACTCACCATCTAGAAAAAAATGTATTTACTCAGAAACCAAAGTTATTTTTTAAAAAGTAAATTGTGTGTATGATCCTTTTAATGTAAAAAAAAATTAAAAAGTAGGGTTATTAACTGAACATGTTGTATAAGGTTGTTGTAAAGATTAAATAAGAACATGAATGTAAAACATTTAGCAGAATCCCTGGCCCATTCTAAGTGCTCAATAAATATTAGCTAATATTATTATTTTCCATAAAATGCTTTACTGAAGTGGGCAATCCTTTTTTTAGATGCAAACATTCAGAGACTATGATATTTTTATCCTTTTAGACTTTTCATATCCATTTGCAAGTTTCTTCTTGTTTCCTCCTATCCTTTTAATGAAACTCTATTGAAGTCCCTCTGTGTGGCTATTTTTTCCTGTCAGTTTGGCTTTTTCAAAAGTCAGTCAGTCAGTCAGTCAGTTTTCCTTTTTCGAGGGGTGTGCCAAAGCATCAGCTCAAAACTTACTATTGGTCCTTACTGAGCACACTTTCTTGTGGGAGGAAGAGGTGCTTTGGGCAAGGCAGAGGCTGGGGCTGACTGCCTTTCTCATTGGAGGAAATATTTAAGGGAGAAGTCCACAGTCCAAAGGGGCAGGCCAGTTCAGGAGGGAAGCTCAATTCAGCTTGTGGGGAATAAGGGCTAAGCACACCCAGGTATGATGCTTCCTTGAGGGTCCAGCTGCAGAGGCCCTTGAAGCAGGCAATTACAGTACCAACAGGGAGGGTCCTGGTCCCTAATGTGGCAAGCAGAACCCCAGGCACCAGTGGGTCTCCCTGGGACAATTCTAGCCCCTGGAGTAAGAGTCTTGCAATGGGGCAGGAAGATTAGAAAGACCCACACACCAGGTTAGGCTGCATGGCAATAGTGAAATGACATGTTTGGCAGGGAAACTGAGCCTGAATCCCAGGCACATGGTGTCTACTAATGAATGGATGATAAGCAGGAGGCACAAAAGTACATGACATCTCTCAGGGTGCCCTGAGGCTGGATCCAAGGCTCTCCTTGTTCTGAGTTGGGCTCAGGGATCAAGGGCACAGGTCACTCTAGCTGGGTGGGTGTGGAGAAAGAGGAAATGGTGCCATTGTCTTAAACAAACATTCCACATGGCTGGCTGTTGCCAGGCTATACCTTCCAGACAGATAAAAGAATAATAATACCCAGAGTGACATTTACTGTAAGAAGTGACATTAAGTGTAAGGTGTTATGAGAGCACAGTGCAGAGTTTATAGTAAGACCTCAGCAAATGTTTGTGGATTGACTATTGAATAAAGCCTCTGTGCTTTGGGAACAAACAGGGGAGAGCCTCTGCTTTTCCCTGAAGGAGCCAGGAAGTCTTCCATGTAGTCAGATAAGAGAATGAATGGGTCTCAGAAGAAGCAGTTGGTAGAATTAGAGGAGAAGGGAAAATTCTCACAAGAGGCTTTCCTACAGAGTGTGAATCTAGGAGCAAAGGAAATAGGGAGCCAAGAGAAGACAGTAAGAAAGTCAGGGACGTGGTCAAACGCATCAAACATGTATTCTGAAAACCTATGTATAAGTCAGATGGAGACATAGCAAATTATGCTCCTGTTCCATTGTAGCACATGTTTTTATCTTCACAGCTACTTGAATAACCTTGAATAACTTGAATAACTTGAATAACTAACCCAGGTCTTTCATGTTTTGGTCCTTTGTAGCCTCAAATATAACCCAAATATCAGGTGGTCATGATTTAATATAAGAAGGTCTGCCAATGAAGTCATCAGAAGCTAAGAAAGCACTGAGCACCAGAAAGATACAGACCATGCAATCAAGAGAGTGGTATCACCATTACTGGGGACTCTGAAGGATCTACCATGTTTATTAGTTATTTACTCCCTATGGTAAATAGACCCCTTGAGAGTCAGATTTGGCAATGGGCAGGAGAATGACAAGGATGCTAACTAAGGAATTAGGAGACTAGAGTTGTCATCCTGCTTTAAGTAACCCAAGAATAACACGAGAATTGGACCCCATGCAATAAACTTCCTGGGAAGAGTATTGAATCCTAGGGGTTTCTGGAAAACATGTGAAGAGTTCCTCTATTTTCTGACCGGAGGTGGTATCTGGAATACCATGACAGAATGAGTAGATGAGAAGAGGTTTGGTGCCACACCTTGGAGCTGGTGGTCCATGAGATGATGTTGTAGGCACCTAGCAAGGGCTTGCTTCTACACAGCAGGTAATGCTGCTACTCAATGGAGAAAGAGCTGCTGGTTCTTCTTCTATAAGCTATGCTCCTAGAACTTTCCTCTTCACTTTCTGTTTTGTTTGATTGTTTACTTACACCTGCTTTTTGAAAAAGAAAACACACTCTTACCATTAAAAGAAAAAAAAATGGGAAGTCATGAAAGTAGAAAGAAAAAGGAAAACATTCATTGTCATCGTTTTGCCTTTTTTTTGTGCTTTTTCTATATAGTTCTCATATAGTTGAGTTTCTAAAACTCCCACAAGCAGCAAGAGGAAACTTAAAAATATAGTGATAGCACATCATTTACATATTCTGAAAACATAGAAATTGGAAAACAGTTGAGTCTGTTCTAATAAAATTAATAGAAATAATAACATTTGTTTTCCTTGTTGTATTGGCAGAAACTAAGATTTACTTAGTTTCTGCCAATACAACTTAGTCTCCCAGTCCTAGAAATAAAACCTCATGAAGTAGGCATTGTGTTGTCATTTTCCAGGTGAGGTTCAGTGACATTAAGTGACTTATGGAGATCAAACAATTGGTAAGGGGCAGGCCTGGGTCTTAAACCCAGAACTGGTGGGTTACAAAGCCAGTGGTCATTCCACTTCACCAGTCTGCCTACTATTTACACATTTTGTGGCTGCTTTTTACTTCTAGAGTTAAAGTCCCTTAGGCAGACTGTTAAAAGCTACCAAGTTCTATTAATTTTTGTTTTAGGTTCTATGGTATAGTTTAATAGTGGATATTTGTTATATTTGTGGCTGCCCATTATCCTTTTTTTTTAAAAAAATAGACCTAATTTTTTAAAATAAGTTTTAAGTTCACAGTAAAATGGAGTAGAAGGTGCAGAGGTTTCCAGATGCTCCTTGCCCCACCCCATGCATATTTTCTCTATTATCAACATCCCCCACCAGAGTGGTACATTTGTTAGAATTGATAAACCTACATTAACATGTCAGTACCACCCAAGGTCTCTAGTTCACATTAGGATTCATTCTTGGTCTTGCATATTCTATTGATATAGACAAATATGTAATGATAACTATCCATAATTGTGATATCATACAGAGTGGTTTCACTGTCCTAAAAATTCTTTGTGCTCTGCTTATTCATCCCTCCCTTGCTGTCATCTTTTTTTAAGATTTTATTTATTTGTTTTTAGAGAGAGGGGAAGGGAGGGAGAAAGAGAGGGAGAGAAACATTGATTGGTTGCCTCTCATATATACCCAGACCAGGAACAAAACCTGCAACCCAGGCATGTGCCCTGACCAGGATCAAACAGGTGACACTTCATGTTATAGGCACAAGCAACTGAGCCACTCTGGTCAAGCTCCATCATCTTTTGACTAGTCTTTCTCTAGGACATTCTCCTGATTCCCAGTGGAGTGATCAGAATTGAAATTTTTAGAGTCCCTTGCAGCTAGGTAACAGCCACCCACAGCATGTTCTTGGTTTTATCTGTCAGATTCATCCATGCAGAACTTCAAACTGTAAGTGAGCCTTTTGAAGAAATGGAATCTTCCCAGAACTTCTATGTGTTTATATGGGTGGGAGCAAAGCTGTCATTTTTAGGAAAGCCAGTGGTTGCTTGGCTGAGTCCCTGAGGCAGAGGTGGCACCAGGGATGCTGAGAGTGGAGTTTGCAATAAAGCTAAGTTTGTGGCATTTCCTGTTTGGCACTGGCAGTAGAGACAATAATGACCCTCTTCCCATTTGTCTTTCTATGGTGTGTGTGTGTGTGTGTGTGTGTGTGTGTGTGTGTGTGTGTGTGTGTGTTTAATAGCTTTATTGAAATATATTTATATACCATATGGTTCACTCAAAGTATGCAATTCCATGTTTGTTTGATTTTGGACATTCACAGAGGTGTGTGTCTATCATTACAATGACTTTTAGAACATTTTTATTACTTCCCCGCCAAACTCCATACCTCTTAGCTGTCACCTCCCAACTTCCCATCCCCCTAGCCCTAAGCAACTGTTAATCAGCTTTCTGCTTGCCTATTCTGGACATTTCATATAAATGGAATCAGACAATATGTGGTCCTTAGCGACTGGCTTCTTTTACTTGGCGTAATATTTTCAAGGTTCATCGATGTTGTAGCCTCGACTAGTACTTCACTTCTTTCTGTTGCCAAACAACAGTCCAGTGTATTGTGGTTTTAAATACTGATCCTGGAAGCACAGCCTCAAATCTATTTCTTCAGCCTTCCTAAGGATTGTCCAATGTCCTTTTTATTATCTTTAGATAACTCCATTTTCTGCTTAAATTAGCCAGTGTGGATTCTGCTGTTTGCAAGTAGGAGCTCTCACTGACACATTGTGGGTATGTTAATGTTGTGACTTTAAAAACCTACTTAAACCAAGAACCAGAAACTAGACAAGTCTCTACAGGCCATTCAAACTCAGAGATTCTGTGAGTCTATACACTTGAGACCATTTGAAACAGTGGCTGACCTCTGGCAGTGGGCTCTCTAACACAGATTTTGGTAGGGATAAGAACTTTCCTTCCTACTGTGCTGATTCTTTGTCCACTCTTCTCTGGGAGATCTCATTCCTCCAGTGTCTCTGCAGGAGGTCCCTTCCCCATCCCTCCTCTGCCTTTAACCAGGGATCTCTTCCAAGCCCCAGCCTCACACCCCCAGCTTCTCCCTCTCTCCTGCCCTTACTTTCCATCCCACTTGGCCTGGGCAGATCTCTTCACCTTTCCTCCAGCCAGTTCCCTCTTTGTCCTTCCTCATTTTCTCTGGTGGTGCCAGCAGTCCCTTAAGAGGTCAAGGATTGAAACCTCCCAGCCAGCTTTGCCTCTTCCTTCTTCTTTAATAACTTGCTCTTTGTGATTAAGAATTACCAAGTCCAGCTTTTTTCTTCCTGTGTGATAGGGTTTTTATGTTCTTTCTATTCTGCTTCCATTCAAATCACTGTTCCAACCAGGCTTCCATTAACTTACTCCCAGATGCCTTAAGGAAATTTCAGGTGAGATTCTGCATCAGTCTCTTCCCTTCTCATGCAATAAGTGGCCTCCAAAACTTCAATTGTGTGCCCCGTCAGTAAAAATATTTGTATAGCTTCCTCTCTCCCTCTCTCTCTCTCTCTCTCACACACACATACATGCAAATATACTATGTTAGAAATATATTATTTGCCTTTAAACATACACACAAAAATAATTTTTAAAACAGTTATGTGTTAGAAAGTAGCCAGGGAGAAGTCATAAAACTTTTCATCCCATACCTCAGTGAATTATCTCACCCACCACCTGCCAAGTCTGTGGTTCTCTCTGCTGAGCCAGGGAGCCCCCACACTGCAGATCTGACCAGGATGGTTCTCTAATCAAGCCTTCTGAGTCTCCAAGGAGAAATGGACTTCCCATCATCTACATAACCCCTTCCCCACTTAGTGGGTTATGAGCCCCTTCTTCAGCTTTATCTCTAGATAACTGAACTCAGGTTGGTTGGTTGGTTTCCTTCAACAAGACAAGAAGGGCTATTTCCAGGACCACATTCCTACTCCTGCTATCCCACCTGGACCACCACCATCCCTATTTACTCCCTATCTGAGCTCAGTGCATTGAACTCACTCATTGGCAGACAAAAAATCCATGTAACTTTGTGCCAGATGTCTGGTGAATTTTAGTAGAAATCTCTCTAATCAAAATCTCTTAAATACATTTATTGAAACTTCTGGTAATCAAATGACTTTGAAATAAACTTTGCATTTACATTTCCCAGACAGTGAATTGGTGAAGTGTTATGTATCATCACCCTCTTTTTCAAAGGGAAATTGAATTTCACAGAAGTTGAGGGACTTGCCCAAATTCACAGAGTTGTAGAAGCCCAGCTAGCCCTGGTATGTGGATTTGGCTGGTTCCAGAGCTCAGGCATGCTTTTCCCACTATCCACTACTCCTCTAGTAGAATAATGATTTACAACCCCCTCCAAATATTACTATTCAATTTAGTTCAGACTTCAGGGCCTCTCCCCAGCCATGCACTAGTCACTGGCTAGAGGCCCTTTCCCCTTCAAATTCAAGGTTTTCAAATGGGGATCAGACATTCACACCTACCCACTTCACAGGCTTTTGGCAGGATTAATGAGCTAATGTTTGCAAAATACTTTGAGCTTCAAGAAAAGCCAGGCGCCAAGAACTACAAAGGGTTATTAAGACAGTAGGCTTTAAATTCCCTTAACAAGCTCTCTCTCCTCCTTTCTGTTCTAAAACCCTATATCCTGGCTCACCTCTGTGTCTTCAGGGTGAGTGATGTCTCTTCTCCTGCTCCCTCTATTTCCAGGACTTTCACTGTTTATAAACCTTTGAGGCACAGGTATTTCAATATGGCATATGGAAACCATATAATGTTTAGAGCCTTATCATGATAAGGGCCCGTCAAGAGCATCTAGCCTGATTCTTCATTGTATAGAGGAGGACAAAAGGCTTAAGGAGGGATAGGTATATGCCAGAGATCTGTGACAGAGTAGGCATAGAGACCATGAACCTTGGCTATGCACCAACCACACATTCAGAAACAAAACTGAAGAGGCTTATACAACCTGTCCCTCACTCCTCCCCCAAGGTCAAGTCCATCAGTGTGAACTGGGACTGGATTCAAGTTTGCAGAGCTCCCAGAAGCAATGAGTCAGTCCCAGCCCAGGTCTAGATTCCCAGATGGGAGAAAGCAGCTTGGAAGAAGGAAAGAACCCAGACTAGGGTTCACACACCCCTGAGTTCCATCTCCAGGTCCTTCTCTTTGTAACTGTGCAATGTTGGGCTGGAATTGGTCCAGGGGCTCTGTTTTTCTGACCCTTGTTCTAAAGCACAAATCTAAGCATGTCACCTCCATGCTCAATGAACTCCAACTGTCCTCCCACAGCTTGCAGGAATCAGACCTTTGTCAATACAGATGTTGTCTGCCTTATCTCTTGCCATTGGCCTTTCTTTCAAAAACTGGTGATTCCTTGAGCATGCCATGTTTTCCTCACACCTGCCTCTCATCATGTGCAGTTCATTTTTTGCCCCCCAGAACAACCTTCCCATCTTATTGGCTTGGAGAACTCTTTTATGCAACCCAAAGTTCCAAGTGCCCTTCTCCATTGACCCTCCTTGAGATTTCCCATACCTACAAATTAATTCTACAACACACATTGTGTGTCTATTGATAACAGTGCTAGGGACCAGGTCAGAATCCAGGGAAGCAGGGATGGAACGAGTGGAACATGCTGTCCTGGAGCAGACAGTTAACTATCTCACTCCAAGAATGCAACGATGGAGAGGACAGAACAGAATGCTGGGAAACAGAGGAGGGGCTGGGCACAGGGTGGTGTCAAAGGACGCTTTCTGAAAGCAGTTGATGCTAAGCTGGAGTGTCAAAGGCACACAGGATTTAGCCAGAAGGATAAGAGAGGATGAGAGGTAGAGAGTAATCAGGCATAGCAGGCAGCACATGCACAGATGAAAGGATTCTTGAAAGGGCTTTAAATTTTCATGTCTCCCCTACCAGGATAGCAATTCTTGCTTACTCACAAATGGACAGATAGCATAGCTTAGGCTGAGGATTAACCATCTCCGGCCAAACACTTGTTTTTGTATGGCGTTCGATGTCAGAATAGTTTTATGTTTTTAAATGGTTGAGGAAAAAAAATCAACAAAACATTTAGTGACACAAAAATTCTATAAAATTCAAATTTCAGTGTCCATAAACAGTTTTGTTGGAACACAGCCACGTTCATTTGTTTTCCTGTTGTCCACAGCTACTTTTATGCTACAACAGCAGAATTGAGTAATTGTGCCTGAGACCAGATGGCCTGTGAAGCCTAAAATGTTTATTATCTGGCTTTTTACAGGAAAAATTTGTCAACTTCTGGCTCCAATTGTGGAACCAGACTGCCTACGATCAAATCTTGACCCCTCTTTCTAATACCTGGGTGACATTGGGCAAAATTCTTACCCTCTCTGGTTTTCTTCATCCTCATCTGAGGATTTAAACTAGGGTTGTTATGAAAACTGAGTTAATATGTTATTAAATTTAAAATGTTTAGCAACTCTCTCTACAGAGCAGACCTATGCCTTTCCCCACCCCCTTCCCCCAGGTGCAATTTTCTTGCCTCTCTCTCTCCCCTAAGCTCCAAAGGCCCTTCTTTTGCCTCTGTAACTTGTTCCCTGAGCCCATCTCTTCTACATCTCACTTCTACCTCTGTGACTTTCTAAGTACACTTTTGCTTGTATTTGATTCTTGGCTCTGAAGATTCTTTAAAAACGTATGTTTAGAATAGTGCTTTGCATATAGTAAACACTCAATAAATGTTCATTATTAATACTACAAGGTTCCAGAATCCAGTGGTGAGCTTGGCACACTATGTTACTCAAAATATATTTGTTAAAAGAATCAAATGAGTAAGTAAATGGAAGTGTGTTCTGCCTCACCTGATTCTGTGTAGACTTTTAAAAAGGCAGGGAAAGGAACCTTGGCCTCAAACAGCCTTTCCTCTTGCAGCACCTCCTGAGCATCTGCTAACAATCTGGGTCTTGTGGCATTTTCCTTTTTGTGCTGTTAATTGTTAAATGAATTTTCAGGCTGTGGATGATGGAGGCAAAAGCAGAAGGTAAGGGGAGGAAATCCATAAAGTATGGACAGTGGGGAGCCGTAATTGTGGGGTTTATGCACAGGCGATCAGGTTTCCGAAGAGTAGGAGGCCCCCAACATAAGCAATTTCTACCAGACAAGGAAAAGAAATAACCACCCCTCAGAGCCCCCTTGAGAGTCCCACTGGGAACTAGGCCTCTTTAGAATTTGGAACTTGCTCCATCCTCCCAGGGAAGCCAGCACAAGGGCCATGGAACAGAAGGGCAGCATTGCTCATTCGTAAGCCGAATGCTTTTGTGGCTTCAAGGCTCCCCTGTGGTTTGGAATAAGGCTCTTGTTCCTGGCCAGGCATTTGTCCTTAAAAGCCAGCCCAGAACACTCTGAGCACTCCAGTGGTGATTTGAACTTGCCCTTCAGGGAATGTTGTACCTATAGGTTGACTGGAACACCAAGCCTGTTGAGTCATTGCAGATCCTGTTTCTAATGAGTTTTAGTTTCTACATTCACCCTAACATTAGCTTGGGAGCCCCTCAAAGGATAGAGTCTGTGGATTCATGTCTGCTTTCTCTATGTATTCATAAAAGTTAACCCCCGCCACACATATATGCACACATACATGGCAACTAAAAAATTCTTTTCCAAGTCTTGAGTCCTGTAGAAGGAGAAACACTGCAGCCTGTGGGCTGACTGCTGATCACACTGTGTTTACTTCCACCTTCCTTCCTTGTTTTCAGCCCCACAGCCTATCCTGAGATGGGAAAGGAGGCAGCGTGTGACTCTTACTCACTTACCTCCTGGTACATCGAGAACTGGAATCTTGCTTCAATAGTAATTACTATGATTATAGTTCCCTGTGGAACTCGTAGGGTGAGCTCCAAACACAATTCCTCAAGCTTGTCAAATCACTGCGTCGATTTGCTTATGAAAGGCAGTTCTAATCAAAAGGGGTAATTACAATATTAAGTGCCAAGCCTTGGTGTGCAAACTCTTGAGTCATAGGATATTAAGCTTAATTTAACTGCACTGAAGGAGACGTGCAGCATCACGCACTCAGCTCTCGGAGCTGAGCTGAGTCCAAGCTGAAAACTTCACTCCAGGAAAGTGGACAAATTACTTGATCTATTAGCCACTATCATGTATCATACAAGCCAGTGCACCTGCCTAAGGGAGCTGTTTCCTCTCTGAAGTCCTAATGCTATAGGGGTTGCAGAGCAAGACCCTACCCTGCATTACAAAGTTCTTAGTCTTTGGGGGCTTTCACCACACTTAAACCTGGCCCTGGGCCTGAGACCATCCTTTCAACCACCCACCCATCTATTCATCCATCCATCCATTCACTCAATATGAGATTCACAGAATGTCATTCCTATGCTGGGCATTGTGGATGCTGAGATAAATACATAAAATATGCTCTGGGTTTTCCAGAAATGCACTGTTGGTAAAGGTAATGAACCTATAAGGTGAAAGGGCTATAATTTTTTAAAAAATGTTCAGGAGGAATAGAAAAAGGAATGTCCTAGCCTACCTTGAAGAAGCCAGATAAGTCTATGAGAAGAGGTACCACCCAAGCAGATTCCGGAAGAATGAGTGGGTGTGAGAGACTATACCGTGTGCTAGGCAGAGGCACCAGCCCATACAAGGTGTGACAAAGGAACACTACACATTTCAGGAAGCTATAAAGAATTCACTATAATTTTTTGAAATGTTAGTACACACACATGTAATGTACATAAGCACTTGAACTTGAAATATTTTTAAAGCTAAATTTTCAAAGTTACATTTGCAGTGGAGAAATTGCCATGCCCTTTTAAAAGACCCAAGAGAAGGAAGCAGGTAATATGGTATCTTGCTGGTTTTATTAGGACTATCCCAAGCCCCTCTCTCCAGAACGAGGGTCAGGTTCCAAGTGCTGTATTTTGAGGAATCTATGCAAAAATACAATGGCAATCAAGCAGATTCCATAAATGCAGAGGCTGACACACACCACACATGGAGGCACAATCACCTCACCCCATAAAGCACACAGGTGCTCCTGCTGGGTGTGGTAGCAACTAAATGGATAGTACCCTCTTACACGTAGACAGGATGACCTGGTGCCCTCAGGGACACACCCTCATCTCACCACCAAGTCTGATCTGGGGTTCAATAGCAGCAAGGGAAGTTTTCTCATAAAATGAGTGGAGTGATCCATCACACTAAGGGACAGATCGCCTAGCTAATGAATGTTCCATGCTGCGTATAATCACCTGTTTGCATTAACCATTGAATCATCTTCCAGTTTGGCGAAGGCACTGCAAGGAATGACAGTGCACATTTGAATCCATTTCATCTTGGACTTTGATTTTTTTTTTTCTTTAGTAACATGAAACCAAAGATTTCAGGAGAAAGAGAAGTAGAGAAATATTTATTACACCCTCTTGATGGTCTATGCTCTTCATACTTCTTAAAGCTAATATTCAGAGTAAGCTTTGCAGTGGAAAAATTGCTATTTCCATTTAAAAAATGAAAACATAAAGTCTCAGAGAGATTAAGTAATTAGCCAAGATCACGCAGAGAGCAGATCAAGGAGTAGAACCCAAGACAACCTCATTTCTATACCTGGCCTCTTGCAATAGCATGCTTTCTTTTCTGCTAAGACTGAAGATAATTACAACTTAAAAAATTAAATCAATCATGTAAGTAAATCATTCAACATTTCATCAAGTTAACCATTTATTTATTTTCATCAACTAAATCAACCATGGGCCTGGTTGAGACGTAACCCATGAGAATTGCTGAACAGTCGGTATGTGTCATTGCCTTCCTTCCAGAAAAGCTCACTTGAGCCATGTTCAAGCAGCAAGTTTGTCTACTACTGGTCCTGAGCCACCCACTCCTCACAGTAACTGATACACAGCAGCATTTAGAAAAAGATCTGTTGTGGAGTCATGACCAAGGAGGTTCTGGAGCTAAGGCAGCCAAATTTGTGAGCCTGATTCTTTTCTTGCCCAATGTGCTTTGCCATATTCTTTCCTTGCTAGGTTGCAAGAGAAAGGCTGGAGAGAAAGTGTACTGTTGTGAACAAATCCATCCATCTACAGAAATAATCATTCTAAGCTCAGTGTCAATGACCAGGATATCAGCCCTGAGAACAGTCACAATGATCTGAGACAGAGATGGACCACCTGGCCAGTCTGCAGGGCTTGAGACTTCCTTTTGCCTTTTTGGTGTTAGGGGATAATTGAAGATTATTTTGGTTTGATCAGGTTGAAAGTATAAGAGTTTATTTAAGATCTTTGAATGAATGAATAATTGCCCAGAAATCCTTTCCCCCTGCACTTGAGATTCTCCTTTCGTTACTGAATGAACAATGGCAATAATTACTGGTGCTTTGCTCACTACTTCCTAATGTCACAAGCAACGCTAATCTATGTCTTTATTTAGAATCCCTTTCATTCCCAGGAAATGATAAAGAAAATATGAACTTTCATTTGATTTCAATTCTTAAGTGAATATGTTCTTGCTCCTTCTGGCTCAAATTTAAAAGCCTGACTAATATAATCCATCCCAGGAATGAACCAGTGTTGCTGAGTTCTTCCTTGGGAGGATATCAAAGAGGCTTGGAGATTTGGCAACAAGGTTACACTGGGTCATGTGTTCATACTTTTTTTGATAGCAGATTTCTTGGGAGGCTGGTATCTTTGATTGGCCTGTCATTTCTAGGCTTTAATATATAGTATAGAAAGAGCAGTGGCAGGTTAGTCAAGTGACAATGTTTCTAGACTCAGGTCTACCCCAGTCGGTAGCTCAGTGATCCTGGCTAATTCATATCTACTCTCTGGACCTCAGTTTTTTTTTCTCTGTAAAATAAGGGTCTGTGCCAGAAAGCTTCTCATAGTGATGACATCATACATTTAACAACACTGTGAACATTTATTGACCATCTATGATGCATGGGACACTGGGCTAAGTGCTGCAAATAAAAAAGTGAATCATATGTGGTCTTATCTCCTACATTTTCTGGGTGTATAGGGAAAGGCATATGCAAATTGTGTTGACACAATGTGTATGCTGCATTGGAAATTTATAGAATCTAGTATTCTGTGAAAACTTTCCCCTTATATCCTTTTACATGGACGAAGTGGCTTTTGAATCAGTGGGTGTGTTCAGAGGTGCTCAGGATGAGAGTTGGGGTCCAAGCTTATGGATAGATTAATATATTTGGGGAAACTCATTCAGTTCTTAATGTTGTTGTTGTTATCTTCACACAACAGAGTCTCCTGCATAGAGGTGATGACAAACTATGGAGACAGCTACTCTGTAAACAAGCCTCTTATTAATCATTATCATAATGATCTGAACCAACCTGCTGAGCTTTTTGATGTTTGTTCAACTCCAAGGATTAAGATGAAAATCTTGGTGTGATCTCTATCATAGTTGCATTAGGATCTGTGGTCCATTAATCTCGGGCTACAAATGACCAGAGGTAACCTCAAATGGACACAAGCCAATTCATTTCCCATCCCAGGGATCTCTACACCTCCCCGTCACCCTCCCTTGGCTCCCAAAACACTTGTGAAGGGTTTTCTGGGTGGAATCCAGCCAGAATGGTGTACTTTCCTTCTATTCCAGAGTTATCAAAAATATTTTCCTAGTGCTTCCCTTTAGGCTGAATCTCCAGTGGCCATGAGAACTTGCCAAACAAGGTACTTTCCAAGAGTAATATCTTCACAACAAAATCTTTAAAAGATGAAAGAAAGGCAGAGGGTGCTCAAACATCAAAACTCTAGGCATGAACTCAAGATCTAAACACATGGCAATGGATGTCAGGGGAGAGCTTTAGTCCTTTAGGGAGAGAGACCAGGGTTCAAATCTCAGCCCTGCTCTTGTTTTGTGTATGACCCAGATGATGAGGCAATTAGGACCATAGGATTTACAAATAGGTAATTACCCAGGTTCTGTTAAGAGATCCATGACCTGGCTCACATAACTTAATGTTTCTATGTCACCTACACAAATTGGGAATATTAATATATAGATCCACATAGGGTGGTGATGAGATAATAATATTTCTGTATCTGTTAAGTATAAATTGGAAAGCACGTATGTCACAGATGAGAGCTATCTGTGAGCTCAAAGCAAAGGTATTGTGAGTAAATACATCATACTTATAAGCACTGTCTGCTTACACTTCTGGCTCCCAGAAGGGTACAGTAGGATTTCCTTCTTTCCCAGACTCGATCACCCAGTTTCACTTGCTCTGGGCACGTGATCATGCTGATATGCTAGCCTGGGGGACATGCTCTAGCCTGAGGATTAGGCTCATCTGGGTGGGTGATGATGCGAGGAGGTTAGAGGCTTAATACTCCAAGGATCTTTCCCAGTTTAGATTTCTTGACTTTTGCTATCTAGATCAAATTATTTTTATACCTCTACCTCATCCCCCATTAACAGTACCCCTTACTGCTCTGGCTATCTTTAACACCAGAGAGGAGCCAATGGCCAATGGCCATCAGTGATTTTGCATAGAGTCACCCTTGCATCTGCCCCTCAGTGATGCTTTCTTATGTCAGGTGCTCATTTTTGGGCAGGCTGTATACACCTGAGAAACAAAGAACAACAGTAAAACAACCCTAGAAAGGCTAATACAGTAGCAGCATAAACAGTTTTACAGCAACAACAACAAAATAGGAAAACATACAGACTATACGAACAAGGGGAAAGAATGTTCTACCTCTTTAAAAAAATGTTTAGAGGGAGAGGAGTGGGGGGAGGAAGAGAGAAACATTGATGTGGGAGAGATAGAAACATCAATTAGTTGCCTCTTGCAGAGTCCCAACTGGGGACATGACCCACAACCCAGGCATGTGCCTTGACTGGGAATGGAACTGGCAGCCTTTCAGTTCACAGGCCAGCACTCAATCCACTGAGCCACACCAGCCAGGGCTGTTCCACCTCTTAATGTATAAGAAAAAGTGTTGTAAACTGCCCAGTGTCTGTGCAGATAAATGTCAGGGGGTTGCTATACCATTGTGATATAAGTGCTCTCAATCTTGTATTTTGGTAGTGGGCAAGAGTGTGCTCCAGGGGAAAATCCTGCAATTTTAACGAACAGCCTGATGTAAGCTGTCCTAGAATTGAAGGAAGATGATCAATTCAGATAAGCAAAAGGGATGTCCTGGAGGATTTATCTTTTTGCATCTGTCTCACCTTTGCCCAGGCTGAGCAGAGTACCCAACACAGAGTAGGTACCCCAGGAATTAAGAATTTACCTCATTCTGTCAGCTTATTGGGTACTTTCTAAAGACTCTTCATATGACCACTAGTGATACTTAGACATTCCTTTTGGGATTATTTCCAACAGAGCAACAAAACTATAGCTCACTTTTGAGAGAACAGGGACTGCATAGAAGATGTTATGCTTGGCGATTCCTCTAAGACAACCAGGAATTTATTCTGGCAGCCTCTTCCCTCAAAGGATGTCTCCCTTTAAATCTTCCAGTATACACAGGTTGCGTGTGTGAACATAGGCTCAGGTCCCCACGTTTTATGGAAACAACACTGAATCATTTTGCAACAAAGGAAGGGCTTTGGATGCTTTTTGGAGGTGTGGCGGAGCAGCAGGATCCGGGCAAACCAGTTGAATGGGTGCGCCAGTGGCCTACTCTGGAAGGAAATGGGTACTGAAACCAGAATGAACTGTGATTATAGGAGCTCCCAGGCATCCCTACCTATCCTCCTGGGATGTTGTATTCTTCACAGCACATGTAAGGATGTTCCTAGCCAGAGTGTGGCCTGCTACTCAACCAGACTGAGGGCTACCCACACCTTCCCACTTAGGTTCTCTCGGCCAAAGAGCCCTTTGCAGACCTTTCAGCTCAGTAATTTTGGGTCTTCTCTCCAAGGAGCCCTAGCATTTTCCAAGGCTGCCTTTGGGTCCACTGCAAGGGTAAGGAGTTGGGACTAGATAAGTTCTTGAAGTCCCTGCTTTAACTACAGCAGTTTTGATTTTGTTCTTTTTTATATCTTGAGATTCTTTTAATGATTTATTTTAAGCAAAGAGTATTTTTGTTTCAAAATGCTTGAAAACAATTTCCTTAAAAAAATGGATAGACAAAGGAGTCAAGAGATGAAAAGTGAAACTGATCCCTACAAAGTCACCCAAGACTTCTACGTTGCCAAATTCAACCCTCTTCCTAGCTGACCTCTTGGAATCATTTGACCCAGATTACCACTCCTTTTGTTTTGAAATACTTTCTTCTCTTGGCTTCCATGACAACATATTCTTCTAGAGTTCATCTGTCTGTACTGGCTGCTTCCTCTTGGTCTCTTTTGCTTGTCTGCACTACTCCACCTCACAATGCTGTTTTTTCCAGGCCTCTACTCTGAGACTCTATATCTTCAACTGTATGCTCTCCTAGGTGATCACACCTGCCCCGACAGTTTTAAATACTATCTAAATGCCAATGATTCTTACTTGCATATTTGCCATCCTCATCTCTCCCAATGAATTTGAGACTTGTACATCCAATGTTCTGTCTTCTCCACTTGGGTATCTACTAGATATCTCAAACTTAACATTTCAAAGACAAAAGTCTTCCATCTCCTATCTCTAGTTTACGCCTTACTCAGCTGTCTCCATCTAATAACTTGGTGTATGGACTGAAGTAGTATTCCTAGGTGTGGAATGTGTTACCAATAGGATTATCTCAAACACTATAGGCAAAACTTTAAGATCCATCCTTGCTTCTTCTCGCTCTCTCACTCCTACACTTAATCAGAATCAAGACTCTAGTTCATTAAGCCCTTTTCTTTAGACACCATCTGAATTTAGCTGTTGATTTCTCACCTACATGAATGGAACAGCTTTTTAACCAGTCTCATGGCTTATACTCCTGCCTCTGTTTCACACACAATCTATTCTCTCCACAGGAACTCTATTCCTATCCTGCTGAAAACATTCCAGTGATCACTTGGTGCACTTAGTATAAATTCCACATTCCTTCTCTTGGTCTGTAGGGCCCCTAATCTTCCCCAGTGACCTCAGGTGGTATGACTCTAACCCTCCTTTCCCAAGTTCCAGGCACAGGCTTTCTTCTGATCCCTGAAGCATTCCACATTCAGTTTCACATTGAATACTTGTAGTCGCTACCCCCTCTGCCTGGAATGTTTTCTCACTAGGTCTCAAATCTAAGCCTAAATGTTATTGTTAGCTTTCATGGAAGAGTTCCTTGGTCTACTTTTCAAATGTAGCCTTCCTGGGCAACTTCTAACATGTTTTCTTGTTTCATTTCAATCGCAGAACTTATAGCTATCCAACTTTACTTTTCTTTGCTCTGATTTATTGTTTAATGAAGTATCTCCTTTCAGTCAAGGTTCATGAGAATAGCAACCTGGCCTATCATATGCAAGGCTTTTGCCTCAGCCCTTGGATCAGTGCCTGGCATATGAATGACTGTGACTTGTCCAGGGACACACAGCCCTGCTGGAACCACAACTCTGACCAGGATGCCAGACTCCCACTTCAAGGAAGGACTCATGAAATTGACTTCAAGCATCTCTGTTCAGGACAGAGTGTTTTATGGATTTATGTAACATCTTTCCTTCCATGTAGCAAAAGGAGGAATTAAAATTCCTTGAGATATAATCTCTGGAGTCATGGGGATGTTTTACTGCCTAGAAAATAATCAACGTATTCCATAAACATTTATTGAGAGCTTATTACGTGGAACTGTTAGGCACCAGGAATATAAGCATGAATAAGACACAGTCCCCACCCTCTTCTCTAGACAAAGAGAGAGACACCTAAACAGATGATGACAGTATTAAAATTTTAGTGGACATAATAATAATAGTCAACACTCACTGAGCACTTATAATGAGTGGGACATTCTTCTAAGGGTTTCAGGTGCTTGTCACCACATAGTAAATCCCAACGCAGTACTTACCATTATTCCTCTTATTTCACAGTTGAGGCTACTGAGACATAGATAAACTATTTGGTTCAAGGTCAGAAAATTAGAATGTGCAGAGCTGGGATGGAACCCTATAAAGTGCATCTCCTTAGCTACTATCTTATACTGCCTCTCTCATAGAGGTGAGTAGAGATTGACATAGGGACATAGGGAACTATCCTCTCCATCCCTGGTGGCAAGGGAGATTCCATGAAGCCTTTCCTGAGGAAACAGCATTTGAGTTTGGATCTTGAAGGATGAGAGGGGGTTCCCCCAAAGGAGATGTCATTGTGCTGGGAGGTCTAGAGGTCAGTATACTCAAAGCCACTGAGTTGTGAAAGGGCCTAATTGTCTTGGAAATCTTGTGGAATTCTGTGAGGATGGCACATGTGAGGATTGGGGAAGGGATAGAAGAGAAACTGGAGACAAATACAGAGGCCTGGATGAGAGGATTCTACTCTTGCAGGTTAAGAAGAATGAGTTTTACACCCTTGGCAATAGGGGACAAGTGGAGATTTTCAAGCCAGTGAATTACACATTCTAAGCTTGTTTTAGAAAGGCTATGTGGTTCATGCAGTGTGGACAGGAGAGAGAAAGTAGTAGAGAGACTATTTAGAAAGTTTTTGTAAGTGCCCCAGGCAGAAGATACATACAGAGGGCCTGCACAGCACTGTGGCCCCTATCTTGGGCAGGGGAGCAAGGTGAGTCTGATGCTATTTGTGGAAGGAGAGGAAGAGCAGCCCCTTGGGGGACATGAAGCGTATTTGCCTGTGGCCTGTGTAGGTCATTTCTCCAGTGACCAGGGAGGTCAGTAAAGTCTCCCTGGCCCTCAGCTCAGCTGCCTCTGACTGCAGCCAGCTGTTGCAAAGGGCTGTGGGGACAGAGCCTCCTCGGCACTGTTGTGGGCCCTGCTAGGAAAAGGCTGTTGTCTTGTTGGTAAAAGCTGCACCTCGGCCCAGCACAGAAGTGATGTCAATGCATTTTTGTCCTGCCTGTCTGTCACTGCTCTTTCACAACAGGCTTTAAAAACATGCTGAGGTCTTATGAGAATGTGTTAACATGTTTGGTGGATTACTATGGTTTTGTCATCCCTGTGATTGGTTAGAGGGATGAGCTCTTTGGGTATTTAGACAAGAAAGCACATGAATTACCATTCTCTCTCTTTCTAGCCGATGCATGGACATAATCAGAGGAGAAAATAACAGTGTCAATGGACTTTTACAGACCACCCTTTATCCTCAGGAAGTAACTATAGTTTTCTCCCAGTGTACTGAAAGTCAGTAGAAAAGAGGATTTTGGTTTTTAAATATTGAGGGGTTTTTTTAATGAAGCTATTTCTGCCTCTCAAGTGTACTCTATTAAACTGGTTGCAATGAATTTTGCAGAAGACAGAAATCCTAAATACAAAGAATTCCATGGACCCTCTCTGTGTAAGAGTTGTTTTCTGTAGTTCAGGCCTGATGGGAGCCAGCTGTGGCCAAGCTATTTCCTCATCTGTTGTCTTGCCATCCACTCCCCTACCCCTCCTTGCCTGAGCATTTTACACAAGCTTACCTGCATCCCAGTGGCTCTCATGGCAAAACAACTCAGGACAACATCTGGGAGTTTAAAGGCGGAATGGCCGAAAGTGATTTGCTCCCAGTATCCCTGCTGGTTTTAACGAAATTATATATTTTTCCTACTAAGCACCTGGAAGACTGGATATTAGCTTTGTTTCAACTATGCTTCTTGTCTGCTTCTCAAATCCCATCTTCCATCATGAGATCTTGGCATCTCCCTCAATTCATTCTTCCTCCCTCCCTCCTTCCCTTCCGTCTTTCCTCTTTCTCTCACTTCCTTTTTTCCCTTCAGAGCATTTTCTCAAAGGCAGGAACAGTGAGGTTACTACCAAAGAGATAAAAATTGCTTTTTGGGTGTGATAAAAAGTATACATTACAACGGTTTTTAGCCTTTGGAGTTCAACACTACCCAAAGGAATTGTATTAATTTCTCCCATTAGGGATAATATACACTAAATATATGTTTTCTCTTTTTGTGGTGGGCTGGGGCTGGCAATACCTTTTTTTAAGAAGGCTGAGAACTGCTGTTTTAGAATAAGATAAAGGGTATATGCACACACACATATTTTTTAAACTCACGGAACATTTTGAAAATGTTCTAGTCTTTCTTTTGTAAATAATTAGAGTGGCTATAACTATAATTAGAGTAACTTCTGATCTGGTTGGAATATACTCATATATTGCTTTCTCCATTTTCTCAATAAGGAAAATAAGGCTCAGAGAAATGGGGTACATTCCTTCATCATGGAATTTCTCCAAAAGCATCAGGGTTTCAATGTTTAAGGGAACAAAGGCAAGTAAAGCTTAGAAGGAGAACTAGCACATGCTAGGCACTCCGTACCATTAGCCATGAACCTCAGCAGCATCAGTAGCAGTAGCAGCACCTTTGCTATTTTTTCACTACATCCCAGGTTCTGTGGTCAGGTGCTAGGAATAAGGTGGTGGTGGAGAGAACAGAATGGTCTACACCTTGATGCAGGTCCCACTGTAGTGGGTAAGATGGGAAATCACCATGGGATATATAAATGCAAACTATGGTAAGTGCAGGGAACTGAGAGAGTATAAAACAAGAAGAATTGATTTAGCAGTGAGGAAGAAGGAGGGGGAAGGCTCCAGGGGTGATAATAATGAACTGAGATCTGAAGAATGAGGTAAGTAGGTAAATTAAGAAGGTCCAAATTATATGTAGGCTTCTGATGGGATGGAGCATGGAGTGTTTGAAAGACAGGAACACCTTCATGTCTGAAGCTTAGAAAGCAAGGCAGAAAGAGGCTCAGGATGAGTGTGCAGAGGTAGACTGGGTATTGTGGACCTTGGTAAGGCATTTAGTTTTTTTCCCAAGATAAATTGGAAGCTTTTAAAGATTTATAAGTAAAAGAGTGACATGCTATGAATCAAGCTGTTGAGGTGAAGGTGGATTGGGATAAGATGAATGGCAAAAATGGAAGGGGGGTGATCAGTTGAGTTCTTGCAGTAGTTCAGGTCTAAGGTAACAGTGGTGGAAATGGGAAGATTGTATACATTTGAAGATATCTATAAGGTGAAGCTGGTAAGAATGCATTACATGTGGAAGATAAGTGAGGGGCAGGTGTCAAGGGAAACCCCTGGACATATGGCTTGGGGAGTTGCTTGGCCGAGGGTAACATGACCCAGGTCACCTAGTTAGTAAGAAGCAGAGCCAGGCCTCTTATCCAAGGCTTAGGTCAATAACCTATAACACATCACAACTGGCTCGCATGGGCCAGGGTTGATTTACTTCTGCTCCAGTTCCATATGGGCTGCATGGGGAAGCTCTTCTAAAGTTGGAAACTCCTAAAAACCTTGGGCTTGTAGTTAGGAAAGCTAGATTAAAATTCCAGTAGCATGGGCAGGTTGCTCAATATTGCTGAGCTAGCATCCTCATACTGTTACACACAGATAATCAAAATACCTGCTTTAAATGGTAGTGCTTGGAGGGGGGTGGCAGAAGAGATGCAGCCAGTCTAAAACAGGTATACCTGAACTTAAATCCTGGGTACCACACCAGCCTACTCTTCAAGTCACAATTGTGTCTTATTTATTTATTTTAGATTCTATTTATTTCTTGAGAGAGGGGAAGGGAAGGGGAAAGAAAGCAAGAGAAACATCAATGTGTGTTTGCCTCTCAAACTCCCCTTACTGGGGGCTTGGCACGCAACCATGTGCACTGACTGTGAATCGAATCTGTAACCCTTTGGTTCACAGGCCGGCACTCAATCCACTGAGCCACACCAACCAGAGCATGTTTTATTTTTTATAAAGGAAAATAAAAAGGTTGTTCCTGTGACTTATGGGACAAGGGGAGCTTTTAGTTAGATATCTCTTTTGCTCTGGAGTTCCAAGTGAAGTCAGCTGCAATTTCCTGCATGTGAGAGGCTCAGGAAATATGTGGTGACAAGATTTGTCCCCCAATCTGTCCCTCACCTCACCAGGTAAGCTGCTAGAGTGGTCTCTGTGCTTGAGGTCTGGAATTAAAACCGGCAGTTAGTTAAGAGCCTAAGGCAGATGATCTTAAAGTTTACAGTGCATAAGAGTCAACTGTGATGGTTTTCCAAAGTACAGATTCCTGGGTTCCACCACCCTGGGTATTCTAACTCAGAAAGCCAGAATATAGCTGAGGCATCTGTATTTTCATAAGATTCCAAGATGAATCTGAGGTTAGAAACACTATCCTGGAGGCTTACCAGTTTGGCTGTGAGTCTTCAAGAGCAGAAACCCTGTCTGGTTCACCAAACCAGGGCCTAGCAGGGTGCTAAATAAATGTTTGAGTAAAACTGACTATACATTGAATTTTGTCAAATTGACTTACACTGTTGTGGCCCTATTTTCCTTTCCATCCATCCCCAGTCAATTGTTGATGAATCTGCTATGCTTTTAGGACCAAGGGATTTTAGAGAGATGAGTAAGATTCAGGAAAATCTGTGTGTACATATATACAGGCTTGACATTAGGAATTGTGGAAATCCCAGAGTACTACCATGCAGGCTAAAGGGATTTGAGATTCTCATTTTCAAGAACCTGCTTCTGATGGGACTCCATTTCAACTATACCATGCACTCAAGGATTTTGTGGAGATGTATAGTTAGAAGTGAATTAAGCCAGACCCAGGCTGAACAGGCACATATCTCACTTCTGAGGCATTATCCCTAGACTCCAGGGGTCCCCTTGTACCCTTAAAGTAGTAGACCTTCAAGGGGTGTACAGCTTCTTTGACCACATAGTTCTCCATTTTTCTCACTGTGTGCTCTCATCCACAGCAGCCCTTCCTCTCATTTCCCTCCACACTTCCCTCCTGCTAGTATTGAAGTCTTTTACTGATTGTGAGAGTCAAATGTTCCAAGGGCTGGAGCAGAACACCCCACCAAGCTTGCTCTTACTATTCCTGTAGGTGTGGCCCTGATGAGCTTTTCTATATAACTCATGTCCTGATACACTGGGGGGATATATGATTTTAAAATACTGTGTACAAGAGGAGGTACATATAGGAAACTCAGGGTAAAGAGCAAAAAAGCCTTTGAAAGGACAAGGAAAAATCACCACTGGCTACCCACCACCGCTGATTTTTATTACCTAACCCTTTATTCCCATAGCTGCTATACCACTTCTTACTTCCAGACTGGCTTCATGTTTTCTGAAGGAACCTGACTTTGCCTGTGATCTTTCAGTGAACATGGGGTTAATGTCAGCTTATAGAAGGCCACCAGGTAGATAGGAAAAAAATGGGGGTGGACAGAACTAGGTTTGAATCCTTGATCCCCTACATAAGTGACCATGAACAAAAGCTTCTACCCTGATAAATAACTGTGTCAAGCTCCATGCCTCCTAGATCTCCTAGATGTGGAGAAGAGTTTGGAACTAAGTCTCTGACTTAGAGGAAGCTGGAGTCCTGTTTTACATTAGAGCAGACCCTATGAGCAGGATGTAGGCTTGCTAACATAAAGGAATTGTGTGTTAATATTTATTTTAGTACCAGAATTCCTGCTGTCCCTTTAAAAATTTGAGTTTTAAGTTAAAAAAGTGCTTATTTGTTTTTCTTAGTTGGATCCTACAACTTTATATCTGAAAACTCTTTATGAAGACATGTGTTGGGTGAGTAACTCGTGTGTGTGTGTGTGTGTGTGTGTGTGTGTGTATATATATTCACACACACACATATGCCACAACACTGTAAGTCAATTCGTACACACATGCGCATGCGCGTGCACACACACACACATAAAAGGTCACTGCAGGCAGTTTACAAGCAAATTAGTGAGTCCTAGCCTAAATTTAAGATACACCAATACACCAATGATAATAGCCTTTCCTGATATGATGTTCCCCCTTTCATTCTCAGAGGGACTTGGTTCCCCAAACTGAAAGTCTCTCAGCAGAAATCTCCTCCTGTTTTTCTAAAACATGTTCAGTCTTTGGATGGATATAAAGCAGTTCTGAGATGCCATGGGAAAAATAGCAAGTTCACTGGCAACTTTTCTTGGAAGTCCAGGCACCTCCACCCAGCCCTCCAAACCTCCCCGTCTGAATCCAGCCCCTGCTCAGAACACATCCTCTCCTGTCACATACTTTAGAGCATCAGTGCTTTAGGAGAGGATGGCCAACCTCCCAAAGGTTAGGCTGATGCTCAGAGATTCTGTTTGTCAGAGAGTTTGGATTGAAGAACTTTCTGGGTTACACCCAACCCCACATGAGTGAGAAATACATTCTTAGTCATGACAAAGGAAAGGCATCTTATCAAACAGGATTTTACTGACTAGGACTGACCATTGATTTAACCCAAACCAATGATTTTAACCTGAGGGAAGAAATGACTACTCTACCAACCTATAAACCCCATTCTTAACATTCCAGACCCAGCTATATAACCCAAACACCCATATATCTAACTGTGCTCCAGTTTGGCCTAGAACAGTGATTTTTGGCCTTTTTCATCTCATGGCACACATCAACTAACTACTAAAATTCTTCAGCATGCCAAAAAATGTATTATATTTTTTGCTAATCTGACAAGAAATAAGTATAATTTTGATTCATTCACTTCAGATGGCTATTGTTGTGTTGGCTGATGTTATTTTTTAATTTGACAATCTTAGAAAAAGAGGTCAGTGCCCCTGACTAAATAGTTAGGTTTTGCGTATTTAAAAAATTCCTGTGGTGCACCAGTTGCCTTTTGCAGCACACCAATTGGAAATGGAGAATTAGGCATCTTATGCTATGGTAGGTACAAAGAAAAATGAGAAAACATATGAACTGCCTTAGAATGATATCTGGCTCTGGGATACAGTAATTTTTTAAAAGTGTTATTATTGTTGTTGTTGCTGTTGTTGTTTATTGTTGTTGTTGTTAGGTGTCATTGTCCCTGGGCAGGTTTTCTATCTCATTCCAGTAGTTTTTTTGACATTATTGATTATCTCCTTCTTAGCCCTCTCTCCTACCTCTCTCCTTGGGTTCTTCTCCTACTTCTTGAACCATGAATTCTTTCATTTATTTTTATAATAGATACATAATATGTCTATCTATTCTTCTTCTATCTCCCACAAGTTATTTTATTCTTTTCTCTTTGGTTTCACTATGATCTTGTCTGGATTATAGCAGAAATTTCTTTAATCTTTCTCCCTCTAGTCCTTAAGCTCCCTGAGGGTAGGGACCAAGGCTTTTATGTCTCCATATGCCAAGAGTATTAAAGGAGCTCCATAAATATTTTCCAAGTGTATATATGACCAATAAACAGATAAAAGAATGGATAAACTAGCATGCTAATCTTTCCACCACTAGTCTTAACCCTTTCCAGTTAGTCATGCCCCCTGCAAGCATGACTATCTCCTGAAATTTTCATCTTTATTCAGTTATTCCCTTGCTCAAACATGTAAGTGGCTCTCCATGACTCTTCAGGCCAGCTTTCAAGCCACCCCCATCCTGTTATCTTGCTCTTTCTGATGTCCTGTCCAATGCCACCTCTTACTTTTATCTGCATAAATCCCAGTACCAGGCGGGTTGGACTCTTCTCAGGCACTGAATTTTGTATACTCATTTTTCCAGATCCTTGCCTATGATCTTCCAAACTCTCTTTCTATCCATCTAAATCTGACCCATCATTCAATGCCTACATCTCAAACCTTAGCAACAATACAGCCCACACAGGCGCAGTGCCTTCTTGCAACTTCCCACACCCACATTGCCTCTGCTTGGCTCCTCATCAAATGCTGCCCTGTATCATTATCTGACAGTCAATTTGTAAGGTCTTGAGAGTAGGAGCCATGCCTTATGTTTCTTTTGGACCATTGTGAAGAGTCTTGTCAAAGTAGTATTGTCAAAGTGAACTAAATGCAACATGCATTTACAGAAGAGAACTCTATAAAGTGTAAAGCTGAGCTTGATCCCCCTTGTTTCCATGTAATCACTAAATCTAGATATAGAGAGGATCATAGTGAAGTGGGTCTCCAGGATATCTTGCATAACAGATTTATCTGAATAATGGTAGCAAAAATGGTAGCAGCTAACATAGTTGAGTCCTTACTATTTTGAATGCAAGGCCCTGTGCCAAGTAGTTTAATATTTTAATTTAATTATCCAAAATTCTTAGAAATAAGTTCTATTATTCCATTTCACAGATGAGGAAATGAACCAAAGCTTCAAATATACATTAAGCCCTGACTTGGCTTCAGGACCAGTGTCAGATTCTGCAGATACAGAGATGGATTGGGCACAGTCTCTACCCTCAAAGAACTCCCAGCCTAGGAGGGAAAAGGAAAATGAAATTTATGATTCAGTTTAATAAGTGAGATATCAGAATTAGTATTAGCCTTTCCTCTGTCAAATGAACACAGTGACCAACCCTCTCCAATGTCCAAACAATGCCTTAAAAATCATGTCAGCACTTAACTTCTACAGTCTTCTTTCTTATAACCTATAACCCTAGTTTAGTTATAAGAAAATATCAGTAAATTTCAACAGAAGATTCTAGAATATACCTGATCAGAGCTCCTCTAAACTATCAATGTCATCAAAAACAAGGAAAACCTGAGAGATTGTCACAGCCAAGAGGAGCCTAAGGAGACACAATGACTGAATGTTACATGGTACCACATATGGGATCCTGGAAGAGATGATGGATATTAGGTAAAACCTAAAGACATCTGAATGAAGTGTGGAGTTAATAATAATAAACCAGTACTGGTTTATTAATTGTAACAAATGTGCCATACCAATATAAGATGTTAACAACAGGAAAAGTGACTGGTGTATACAGGAACTCTCTGTACTATTTTCTCAATTTCTCTGTAAACCGAAGTCTGTTTTAAAATATAAAACCTACTAAAAATAATCATGTTGACCCTTAAAATAAGGGCTGCGAGTGACTGTTAGGATAGTGGAGTGGGGAAGGCAGGGAATCTGAGCAAAGGACTTCATTTATAATGGGAGGGAAAGAGAGGAATTTGGTATGGCTGGTTTTGGAGATATTGCCTTGGACAATGTGGAGGGAAGTCCAAATGTCCCGTAGGCAGCTTGATTTGGAGCCTAGGGGAGAGCAACAGGAAGACTTGAGTCGAAGACATACTCTGGAGTCATCATGCACATAGGTGGTAGTTGAAGCATTTGATGTCCTAAACACCATTTTGGAGATGAGCAGCCAGCAACTCTGTTATTACTGTGTGATGGATGAGCCCAAGGAGGCTGGGGGAGAGCCAGTTTGATTATAACTGCAGAGCAGCTGGAGCCTTTCATCCTCGGGGGGAGCCAAGTCATCCTTGTGGGCACAGACACTGTGTTTTCCTTATTCTGGAAGGCATTTCCCGAGACAAACTCTGGATATGATAATTATGCTGGTTAGTATGTTGATCTAGCCTCAACTGCATAGACAGGGATCCCACAACAAAATGCTTCCATGTTATTCAATACATTGGCTTTTCTTAAAAAAGGAAACATTTTTATTCTTTCTTCCATAGTAAGTTTAGGGTAATTATGTTAGATGAAAACTATTTTGATAACCGTCTTTCTTGAAGACACAGCATGTCAGTAGTTTTAAAACCTAAGTTAATTAGATATCTGATGTTAACAAAAGCTTCCATTAAAAAAAAATCCTCAAAAGCTGCACCCCCAGACTCCTGCTATAGCAGAGGAGTCAATGCTAAGTACAGCTTTTATCATCAAACTGGCACTTTTGTACAGTTAATCATAGATGTCTGCTGCCTCTGAGATGGAGAAGGTACCCCCCCACCAAAACACACACACACAACTCTTACCCCCAAGGATGAAAGACCCATCACGATGGTAAAATCTGTATTTTTCACTTGGCAATCCCAGCAAGCTGGGTCTTAAAGACACTAAGATCTTATCTTTGCTTGGCATTTAAGGACTATCTAGTTTGTAAGAAAAGACCATGTCTTGGCAATATAAGAGAGGTAGTCTTCGTTAACTATAAGGTAAATATCCCAGTGAGCCTGAGAGGATGTGCAGAATTATCCAGAAGTAGGCAAAATGTCCAGATTCCTAGAAATGTTCCTACTAATGGAGCCTCAGAAATGTAGTCTCCTACATTTCTCCTACATAAAGCAAATGCTGTTTAGACAGGACTCCTGTATCTTTTATTAAGCCTCCTCACCCCATCTCAAATGCATAATCAAACACAATAGTGTGCATACACACACATTTGACTTCCAAGCTGGGCAATTTCATTGACTTTCTTTAGTTCAGTAAGAAGAAAAAGTTGGTAGGTAGAAGACTGCCAAGCAACTTTGGCTCCTGGCAAAAGGCAAAGTGGGGTTTGTGGCCACAGGTAGCCTGTGTTGCAGCTCCTATTCCATCTCTTACCAGCTCTGTCATCTCAAGTATGCTGCCTCACTCCTTTGAGTCTCATGTTCCTTCTTTAATCAGTAGGGATAAATGTGCTCATGCCAGTTCAATTAATACACATTGGATGTCTTCCAAGTGTCAGGCACTCTGTTGGGGATATAGTGGTGAACAAGAAAAACACAATTGCCCCACTGAGAGATGGATGAATTTCAGAGAGGTTGCTGTGAGTATTCAGGGATATCCAACATTCATTCATGTGGCCCTTGACCACTGAGTATACAATGTTACTGTGCTTTTCTCCCACACCAAGATGAGCAGTTGAACTTGAGTAAGAGAACAGTCTAATGACAGGACATTCAGCAGCACTAGGGCTAGGACTGAAGGGTATTAGTTTATGGAGCCCCCAAAGACTTTAATAGTAAAAACATGTTGAAAAGTCAAAGCTCTTTGGAGCCATTAAAGAACTGGTCCTGAAATCTTAGCCTTGACTTTTACTATCTATATGACATTGAGCAATTTCTGTAATCTCATTGAGGCTAAATGTCCTCATTTGTAAAATGTAGGTATTTTTAGTAATTCCTACCCAAGGCTGATGCTATATGTGACAAAGGAAATTTATATGTGAAAAGGGCTTGTTAAAGGGCAAAGCAATGTCCACATGTTAGTTATTATTGATTATTTCCGTTACTATTAATGAATAAACACCAGCTATGACAGCAGTCCTCATGTGATGCCTTTGGGGCTAATGTTCTGGGCTGAGTATTAGAGCAGAGACATTCACATATTTCGTAGGTTTCAGATGGCATCCAATCAATTGGAGGGTTTGTAAATAAGTCTCCAACCTAATTAGAAGCAGACCCAAGAGTTGTGACTTTCTTGTGAATAACAGCAACAAAGACAAGGCACAGAGAGAAGGCCTGAGTATGGCCTTTCCCAAATTTTCAAGAGCAACGTCAGCAGTGCTTCACATCTGCTGTGGTTTCCACCTGGTCTCCTTTCTCAGCTGACTTGATCCCTGTCCATTTTAGAGCTCCAGGAGAGAGCACTTAAACAGCACAGTTTCAAAAATAGCCCTCACCAGTCATCAGCCTGCATTGTAACAGGCCAATTTCTTTTGGCTCCTCCAATCCAACATGAATTCTAGGCTGACCTGAGGAACCACTGCAGAGCTTGGGAAACCTTCATGATCTCCATGGACTAGCATTTTAATCCTGACAGTTGTGGAGGCCTGAGTCAGTCTGAAGGGTTTACCTCACTGTATCTTCTAAGAGGCCATGGAAACTCATGCAAATAGACCCTTGGAGAGCATCTCAGAAGTTCCAGAGTTTTAAAGGTGGGCTTGCAGGAATTCCCCAGTGCTAGAACAATATAAGAGAACTCACTAGGGCTTAGTCATGCTGAACTATCATAGTTTCATGAATCCATCATATAGTTTCATACCCCTATATCTTTGGACATGCTTTCATCATGCTTAGGGAAACTATTCCTCCTCTGCCTGCCTGTACATTCCCTATTTATCCTTTAAAACCCAGCTCAAGAATCTCTCTGTGAAGCAGTTCTTGACTCCCCACCTCTCTCCACTGCACCAAGAGCCCTGGCTTCAAATAGTGAGTTCTCATGAAGTGATTATTGTTTTCTCAAATTCTTAGAGTTGACCTGGTTTCTTCTCCAGCCTTTGACAATTAGACCCTAGGGCAATGCAGGAGGCTGGAAGAAGTCAACTATGCAGTTGTGAAACCTTTGACTTGAAGCACAAGTCTAGGTTGCTCAAATGTGAATTATGTAACCTTTGCATTGTGCAAGAGGCAGGAGGACCTCACTGTGAGCAGAGATTTGGGGGCTCTACCTGGTATAACAGCACATCTGTCTCATTTCCACTGAGGCCATCACACCTTCCAGGCCCAGCACAGTTCCTGGCCCAAAGCAGGCACTCAACATCGATATGCTGTCTCCTGGGGACAAGAAAATAAGCTCCTAGAAGGACCCTAGGAGTCCTTCCCCAATCTTCTCCACAAGACTTAGTGACCCATTTGCAAAAACCCGTTTTGGCTTCTCTGGAAGCCATTTCCCCATTTTGAGATGGTAATCAGGACAGAGGAGCCAGTCTCATTATTGATGATGAGGCTGACTCTTCAGTAGAAGGTGTTTGGGTGAAAAATGCCATGAGAGCTCAAAGTGTTATTATTGAGCTCAAAGTGTTGTTATTATTACTTTCTTTTTGCTTTTTTATTGCATGGAAACCATTGTTTAATCTTCTTAAAAAACTATTCCCATTCCATATTTATTCCTTCTACTTCTTCTATTTGGATGTCCTTCTGCTAAAGATTTCTACTGGGACAAAGGCCTAGACCAAGAAAAATTAGAATTAGGAACCCCACCTAGCAAGTCAGACTGAGGGGCATTAAGGCAATCTTATCCCTCTGGGATACGGGGCAGTTGGTGGGCCATGGTTTTCAATCTAACCCAGCCATGTCAATGCTACCTTCCCTAGGGGGCCATTCTTTGCCTCTCAAACAGAGGTGACCATTCTCTGCCACACCTTGTCTTTTTAAACACAATTATCACAGCTGTTTCTTTGTTTTAACACTCTTAGTAAATTAAGAGCTCCTTAGTTTTGGACCATGTAACCCATGGCTTTGTGGAAAGAGTATACATTCTGTAGATAGAAAACCTTGGGTTCATTTTTTTCTGTTGCAAATTAGCTATGTGACATTAGATAAGTTACTCAAAATTTATGAATTGGTTTCATCACTTATAAAACAGGAATAATACAACCTACTTTGCAAGTTAGTTGTGATGATAGAGTAAGATAACATGAATGAAGGGTTTGGCAGTACAATTTGTGCTCTGGGATTAGAAAGTCTCCCCCACAAACTAGCTGGTCAGTCCTGTCAAGTTATTGAAACTTCTAAGCCTCAGTGTATAATATTAGGCCAACAGGACCTTCCTCATAGGGTCTGAGAGGATTAAATGGGCTGATACATATAAAATCTTCCCACATAACTTGACACAAATAGAATGCTCAATAAATGTTGGCTATTATCAGGGATTCATCCATTTTTACCTCCCCCCTTCCACCTTGATTTTCTGAAGCATCTTCCAGGGTGCCTAGAAGAGAGACAGAAGATACTGCTGAACCAAAATGATGTTAGGTTGCACATCTTGTCACATGACAGCATGGGTGTAATTTCCCCTATTTCACTGTTTGATAATCTCAAGAATTTTTCTTAGTTTTTCCTTGAAGTTAGCTTCCATATTCAAAAAGAAGACCTCAACTAAAATATCAAGCTTTAGCTAGTTTAGAGGAAGGGAAGTAAGGATTATAAGTGAATACATGGTGGGGGTAGGGGTGGGGGCAGGGTTTAGAGAAGGGGAGTGGCTAGAAGGGGAGGGGACAGAGAACATTCTGGAAGAGGAGGATTGTTAAATTAATCTTGCACAGGTTACTGTGTTCCTCCTGTACTCATATGTCTTGGATTTTGGAGATGTGGTCATTGTCCTAGGATGCTGGGGTGGTTGGGCAATGATCGGAGGTTGGCACACTCTTACCTCACCAGGAAGGTTTGACATAGAGAAATTTGTGACCAGGTTGGACCCAGTCACACAACCATTGCTCATAAGAAGCCCAGTGAAGTTCCTGTTAGCTCCACAATCTTGGTAGCCCCAGTGGTCCAAAGCATACTTCTCCAGAAACCATGTGTGTCATTCTTAGTCAGAATCATTCCCTCTACCAATCCTTGGAGGCCATGGCCAGGACTGCCTCCCACCACCACTACCCCCTGCCACTTGTCTGGCAGCAGGGCCCAATTAAAGGTAGTTGCCAGGCCATGGGCCATGGGGCATGCTGGTCTTGGCCAGCTCCCTCTGCTTCCAATGAGTCAAACCCAGCACACAGCATGCAATGTGACTTAGAGGTCCCAGAATCTGTTATAATTAGAGCATGGAATTGGAAAATCCAAGACAATTCTATTTGGAAAATTCATTTTTCATCAAAACCCAAGCAGTTCTTAAAAACCATCTAGAAATCCATGCCTGCAGCAACACTGCATTGGTCCCAGAACCATCTCTGGAAGGCAGGGGCCGGGGCCAGAGAGAAAATACTGTTGGTTCTTTTATTCCTGGATGTAAATAGAAATCTATTTCTACTCTGGAAATGCCTCTGAGGCCAAGGATATGTATGACCTGTTTAAACAAGAGGTTTCCCCACATCAGAAATTTCTACGAAAAACTTAGGTAACTGCTTTCACTCATTAGCCATCCCAGATACCACTTCCTTAAGGATCCCATAGGAAACCTAATCTACTCATCCACATAAGATCGCTCCAGATTTTTGGAAATCATACTTTAAAGTAAAATGCAATTTGCCTTCTCCAAAACTTTTTAGCATAATAGGTCATGCTTCACTTCATTTTTCAACTTACCAATTTCCTAGGAAGAGGTAGGGGTTTTGCATTCTCCTCCCCTTTCCCAAGATATTCAGGAAATAATATATTTGTAGTTGGCCTTATGTTAAGCAAAATTTCCTCACTTCCTTTTCTACCTCTATCCCATCCTGGAATTGGGCTTTGCTCTGCAAACCTTTACTGAACAGAAGGAGGTCCTCATCCTGTTATATTGCCTCCCCTGTTTCTTGACTATTTTCTCCTCTGCAACAAAAGTCCACTAGATATGTTCTTATTTTGCTCATAGGTCTACTTACCAGCCCTATACTAGAAACAAGCACTTTCCAATGCTCTCCACCCTTTCATCCCCTTTTCTTCTAGTATAAATTCGAGAAGTGAATTAACATGCAATAAAGCTCACAAATCTCAGGTGTACAGCTCAGTGAATTTTGGGGGGCATTTTGATCAAGATATAGACCATTTCCTGTGCCCAGAAGCCTCCTGTGTGCCTCTTGCCTCCAAAACTTCCCACCAAGGGCAATCACTGTGCTGACTTTAGTTTTGCCTGTCCTTGAACTTTACATAAATGAAATCCTACAGCATGTACACTTTTGCATCAGGCTTCCTAAGCTTTTCTACTGGGATTCACCTTCTTCCTTGACATAAAAGAGGCACTGAACAAAAGGTATTCCCTGAAATGATTGCATAAAATCTCCATGTATAAAGCTGATTTTTAAAAGAACATCTGTTTTAAAGAAAAGACTTTCAGAGCCAGACCAGATCTCTAATAAGAAAAATAAGGGTTTTTATTATATTACCTATGAGCAATATATATATATATATATATATGACAGATCTCATATTCTGAGGTAAGCGAATGGCTCTTGAATACCATGGGCTTCGTGGCTCCCTGATTAAGTGCTATGAGGACTTTGGTGTTTGTGTTGATTGGGTCTGGATGCCACCTTGCTGCCACTGTTGCTGAGGGACCGTGTTCTAGGAAGGAACTGAATTAAGACTAGGGTAATGGGGATTGGTAAAAATGAATGAATTAGAAGAACATACTAAAGAAGCAGATCGTGCAACCCTTATCTCCCCCTCCTCAGGCTGCTGGATCATGTGGAACACCCAGATGCATACAACCCTTTGGTTATATCACCTTGATTCACTCTTTGCTGCCACCATTAGATGGGAAACTATCTAGTTTATCTAGTTTCCTGAGACATGAATCCAGGCCTTCCCCTAATTCTTCCCAGACTCTCCAGTAGGATTTCATCTCCCTCTTTGCACATGGCCCACAACAAATAGCCAGGTGATAAGACAGAGTGAAAATGGCATATCTCTTATTCAGTTGATCTTATCAGATTCCTTACCTATTTACTCATTTCATGAACATGTATGGAAAACCTACCATAGGCCATAAAGCTGTTAGGTTCCAGAGATGCAAGACCTCAAGAAGTTCACAGTCTAGCAAGAAATATAGTTTTAAAAAAATATGATTGTGAGAGTCTGATAAGTGTTAATGTAACCTAGGCCATAGGTAACATCAACCAGAGGCACACAAACCAGACTAGGGATTGTGTTGATGAGGGAGGTGACCGCGCTGAGAATGGAAGGGAATGTGGGAGAATAGGGGTGTCTGTGGTGTTGCTGGTTGGTGAAAGGAAAGCGGATGTTGAGAAGACTGCAGAGCATGTCAGAAAGAGTTAATAGCATATAAAATGAGAAATGGCCACAGCACATCAGGAATTGCAAACTGCTAGCATGGGTGAAACATAGAATCTGAGACGAATAGGAAGGGCTTTGAATGTCAAGCTAAGGACTTTTAAAAACCCTTAAGCAGGAGAATGACACGATTTAATAAGATTTGTGTTTTATGAAGATAACTGAAGGCAATAGAGAGAAAGTATTGGGGGTGGGAAATATTACAGGTAGAAGACCATTTAAGTGGCTTCAACATTTCAGCCAAAGAGATGGTGAAGTGAGGCAGCTGTTGTAGGAAAAAATCATACGTAATATTTAAAAAGGTGTACTCACAACATGGGTACTAAGTTCTTTCTGCTGATAGGCTCACACTAGTATCTGTTTCTTGTATTACTATTTTTAAAAAGGAGCACTTTCCCCAGGGAAGCGGCACAGCACCGGGGTCAGAGGCTGGGTTTGAGTCTTTCTGTATCAGCATCAACATGAGTGTGGCACACTGAAAGGAGTCAGGGGACTGTGGTCAAGGTACTTACTCGTTGGGTGTGCTTGGAGAGTCACTCAGCATTTCAGCCTCAGTTTGCTACTCCATAAAAAGTGCATTGAGTGGGTTAAAGGAAATAATGACTGTCAATGTGCAATGAAAGTTATAAAGCTCTGGGCAGCAGCCCTTTTGACATCTCTGGGCCTAGAAGCAGAAGAGTTGCCGCAGGCCACATATCAAATACATAAACACTAAGAAAACTGATGAGCAAAAAAAAGGTTTTAAATAAATTTACAATTTTGTGTTGGGCCACATGCATCCCATGAGCCACGGGTTGTACACCCCTTCAGAGAAATTAGTTTCATAAACAAGTTGTGATGGTTCATTTCATGTATCAACTTGGCTGGGCCATGGTGTCCAGATATTTGGTCAAACATTATTCGGGCTGTTTCTTTGAAAGTGTTTTTTGGATGATATTAATACTTAAATGGGTGGATTTTAAGTAGAGCAGTTACCCTTCAAATGTGGTGGGCCTCATCCAACCATTTGAAGACCATAATTAAACAAAGACTGACCTCCTCTGAGCAAGAATGAATTGTGCCAGCAGATGGCCTTTGAACTTCAACTGCAACTTTTCTCTGGGTCTCTAGCCTGCTGGCCTCCCCTATACATCTTGGACTTACCAAGCCTGCACTATCACATGAGCCAATTCCTTAAAATAAATCATGTATATCTATCTATATATTGATCTATATCTATATCTATATCTATATCTATATCTATATCTATATACATCCTATTGGTTCTGTTTTTCTGGACAATCCTTACTAATGCACCAGTTTTTCATTTTGTTTATTAATACTAACATTTTCTTATTTATTTTATTTTCTTTTTTATTCCAGATGCTATCTAGTTTATTGTTTCTTTTCTAAGTTACTATGGGATATATTTAAATCACATTTTTCTTTGTTTCCTTATTATTACTAAAGCTATTTCAAGTACTACTTTTTCTTTCCATTATTGACTTGACCACTATTCATGAATGAGGAAGGAAAACTAACTTTTTTGCACTATGTGTTGCACTCTGAGCTAGGTTGTTAGTGACATTTAGAAAAGTTATGTCTTACCACCCATGCATTTTAGCATGCCATCACCATGGTCAGGTTTCTAGATCTATTGGCTCACTGATAGTCACACTCTACCCTCCCTGACTCCAGGGCCATGCTTAAATTTCCCTAAGAGATTCATTGTAAATCGAGGTTATCGGCTTGATCTGATACCTAGAATCCCTATTCCTTCCTACAATAGTGAATTGATTGGATCAAACATAAAATTTCCTGACATCTCTTTGGTTTTCCCCTAACACAAAGTTTCAGTCAGACTTACTTCTTGTAGAACCCTCCTTACCTGTTCCTGGCTGTGCCAGTCTCAGAGCCCCCCAGGCAGATGGTATTGCCTTGCTGCTTTGTAGAACCTCTGGAAAGGGAACTGATGGGAGTTCGGGGAAAATGTTCCCTTTTTCTTCCCTCCTGGCGAGGTCTCCACCCAAAATGATGGCTAGTTGTGTGTCTTTGATGACCACAAGGCAGGTCAGGGTACTGCCAGACAAAAGGAAGTGGGGCCATTGTGGTCTGTGTCTTCTGTCATCAAAAATCTTGTTCATGTTCTTGGATTGCTTTACTGACACATGCATAACTTTTGATTTAAAAAATTCTTTAGCTTTGTTATTTTCATCTAACTTTGTTGAATCATGGCTTGAGCTTATGATGGATAGAATTTCAGTTTATACTATTGAGTTCATCTCAGGCCTCTAAGAGTTCTCTTCTTCCTCCCTCCTTTTCCCTTTATTTTTTTTTAAAGTTATGATAGTGTGGGTACTGTTTCCCACATTTTAAGTATAGTTTTTTCCTGGGGTCTATCAGATCTATACAAATATTTCATCTTTTATTTCTAAGAAGGGTTCTTTAGATCTTTGATTCTTAGATTGGTCTGATTTCTATAGGTTTTCAGACATGCTAATCTAAGCTACTTGGTCAAGTACTAACAGCCTAAAATGACATCACTTGTTGTGTGACCTCAGGTAGTGACTTATTCTCTCCATGCCCTACTTTCCTTATTTGTAAAGAAGGGACAAGAATATTAATCTGTCAATAAGGTTGTGGTAAGGATCACAATGTTTTTTAATGTTTCATTATATTACTGGCTTTCAGACATATAGATATCATATATATATATATATCTTTTAGATAATGTTCAGGAGGGACTGGCTATAGTGCTGGATATAGTAGTTGTTCAATAAAGGATTATAGTTCTTACAAGTTCAAACTATGTATAAGAGGAAATATCTGAAACAAGCATTTAAAGTACTCAGTGCAAAGCCCTATGTGCAATATCACAGGACATCCAAAGGTGCATAAATAGGAATGTCCTGCCCCAGTGAGTTTGCCGTATAGCTGTGGTAGCACATAAATATGGCTAGCAAGTCGAGGCCTCGGCCTAGTCTGTCCTCTATAACAGTGTTTCCTGAACTCTTCCGTGTCATAGCACATGGAGAAAGTAAGAATATTTGTACAGTCTCCCCGGGCAGGTTGAGGGCACCTGGGGATGTCTGTATGAGCTGGATTTTTAAAAAGCACTTTTTTTTATTACAAAATTACTGGTATGATGAAATACAAAGTTTAAAGACTATGTTAAATATTGACTTTATTTAAACCACCAAATAAATATTTTAAATTTTCCAATGAGTAACTGAGCTTGCACCCATTAATATAACTTTTAAAATGGTCAGTCCTCATGCTTGAAATGACTGTACCACCCCTGACCACGACAGTTTCATTACTGTCTTTTACATTTCTGTAAAAGCTTCTGAAAAGGCCAGAAACTTTTTACATAGGGGTATTCAGATTATACATGATTTATAGAACAATTTAATATTTTCTACAGTTGAAATTGTATTTAAACTTTCTTAGGGCAAATAAGATCCTGAACTTTTAGAGTCCTTTTAAAAAAGGAAAATAAGAACGATCAGTAAAACTTTCAACATTTAGTCTATACTGAATGAGAAAAATTGAATGTTTCTTCAGAAATTTCTTGAACTTTAGTTCTCTCTTCAAACAGAGCTTTTCCAACTTTAATAGACTCATAATCAATACTAAACTTTTCTAATCAATTAACTACTAATTGCAATTAGAGAAGCTTCCTTACTAACACACAAAAGGAAAGATGAAGGGTGCTGATGTTCTTGTATATAAAAGGCAAACATTTTGAAAGGAGTGTTAGTTTATAAGTGATGATAAAGCCACTAGCCAATTTTTTTAAAGATCAGTTACATATGTAAACAAATCTTTTTTTTTCTATGTGAAATCCACTGAGTTTAAACTTTAGTTGTTCATTTTAATTTCAAAAATAGCTCTGGTTTAATAAACAAAGCTCTAAATAACTTAAAAGAATAAAACACTTTATTTTAAAAGTTGAAAAAAAAAAAAAAGGAACCTAACAGCTCTTCCTAATGGATTGGTAAATATTGAATCATTTATAATCATGCAAATGGATTTCAAATCCAACTAAAATTCCTTACGTCAAGGGTTTCAGAATAAGGATGAAGTTATCATTTGTATGATATGCAGGCATTCTTGGAACTAACACCCTTCAGCCAGCTAGCAAACTACTAAAGGACTCATTGGCCACAAAGGAAAACAGGTATCTAACACACATGAGCTGAGACGTTGGAGCTGCTACTTGGCATTGTTCTCACCAGGGTCCCCTGTTGGGCCTTCCCAGGACTGACCACACCTGAGACTGTTCCTCAAGGTCCCTGGACCTCTGGGGCAGGAGCTCATCTAGCAGCTCCAGATGCCCTTGTCCCCAGGACAGTGATATCACAGGTCCTGGGCTGGGCACTGAACACAACCCATAGCCACAGTGTGCTTGCATATTGCAGATGACTGATTAAAGGATATGGCAATTAAGGATGATGATAGTGTCTTTGATTATGTATATCTTTACCTGCAGAATGGAGTTTTATACAAGTTGGGACATACTGGAGAATACTTTCCATCTATAGATGGGAGGGGGCAGGGGAAAAGTTTGCCAGTTATTGATGTGGAGGCCAGGACTTTGGAGACCAGGATAGGGAGGGGTTAGAGAGCATCTAGTTGAAGCTCCTTATTTTACAAATGAGAGGAGGACTGGGATTCAGAGGGAGAGGGGGCCTTCCCTCTGGTCACATTGGGGTATGGGTGGATCTGCATAAACCCCCAAACAGACCAGATTCCATGATCCCCAATGGCAGATGGCAGAGGCTCAGTCACCTGAACCTGAGAGCATGTGCCCTAGGGAGCCAGGCTCCTCTTCCTCCTCCCTGTGCCGTGTTCTCAGCTTTAATCACCTTGAGTCTTTCATTTTTATTCTTTTAGCATTTACAACTAATAACATAGGCATTTTGGAGGAAAGGCTACACATTCCTTTGGAGAAAAGTAAATATACTACTTACTATAAAAGAAATAAAGGACTAAGATACTCTGGGGTGAGAGACCCCACTCTGAAGCCCCTGGTTTAGGCTAGGTTTAAAAGTTTCTTGTTTGGGCAAGTTGTATAACCTTCATGTGCTTAAAAGCCTTGCTGCATAAAAGTGCTTTCTTCATTGAAGGCAGTCTGCACTTTCGATACTTTCCAGGACGTGAATGAATTCAACACAGATTCCCTCAGAGAGAGAGCATAGCTTAGTGGTTACTAAGACAGGTAAGACTAGGTTCAACCCATGTGGGTTCAAGTTCCCACTCTATCATGTCAACCACATGACCCTGGGGAAGTTACTTAGTCTCTAGGCCTCAGCTTTATCAGATATAAAATGGGAACAACTTGCCTGATTGCTTTACTCTGTATCCAGTGTCTCAGCTTTAGCACTAGTGACATTTAGGGGGCAATTCCTTGTGGGGGGGGGGAGCTGTCCTGTGCACTATAGGAGTTTAAGAGCATTCTAGTCTCTACACACTAGAAGCAATAGTCCCCCTTCCCCAGTTATAAGAACTAAAACCATCTCCAGATATTGTCAAATGTCCTCTAGGTGGGCAAAACTGACCCTGGTTGAGAACCTCAACTCTATGGGGTTCTCATAGAGAACTCCAAGTGTCCAAATGAGACACTTGGAAGGCACATGCCTGGCACATGCCTGGGTTCTGATCTGGGTTCAGACCCATTTTTTCCACTTCTGAAAAGCTGCTCGAAGTCTCTGTGCATCATTTTTTCATTTTAAAATGGGGAGCTTCATCCCTCTGGGGACTTCCACCCTGGACAGTTTCGAAAATCAAATGAGATCTCTGATATAAAAAGCCCATGTAAGTCACCAAAGCTGTGGACGGCTGCCTTGACACACTGGTACTGTGTGGTTTCTAGTTTGGTAATGAGGCTGCAAAGCTGAGTTTAGAGTGCTTCTAACATTCAAAGTGACTTGATATCAGAGTACTCAGGATGTTTTAACTTCTATTGTTATCACCTCCATTTTGCAGGTGACAAAGCTAAGAGGTAAAGGAACTTGCTCAGTATGACCCACCATGGTGCATGGAGTCAGAGTTGAATTGAGGCAACGTTAACTCTGAAGTTGGTGCTATGTCCAGGACCTTTGTGTGCTTCCCAGTAAACACAAGTGCCATGATTTAAATGATAGCAGCCTCTTCTGCTAGCAAAGGGAGTTGTCATTTATAAAACAGATGTCTGCATTTTGGTCGGGGTTGAAGGACATACCACCTGGACAACAGGATAAGATAATTGAAATACTTTTTTCCTGCTTTCAGAAAAGAGGCACCTCCTTAGGAACTGCTTGAAGGAAGTTGAGAATAAAAGGGCAGAGTCAATCCCCCCCCCCCCATGCTATGAATCACTCACTTGGAGTGTTATGTTGTACCTTCCGCATCTGGGTTCATATTTTTAACTTTGCAAACCTCGGTTATTCTGACTTCCTAGGGGAAACCCCTTTGGTGCCTGTAGCCTCACTCAAAATCCTGTCCATTCATCCATTGGTCCTTGTGAGCATCCAGCAGGTGGAGGGGAGGCTATCTGAGCTTGCTTGTCCTCTTTTTTTAACTGAATATTTTATTGTTGTTCTATTATGGTTGTCCTAATTTTCCTATTGCTCTCCACCCCCTGCTCCCATAGACAATCCCCACCCTGTTGTCCGTGTCCATGGCTCATTCATACATATTCCTTAACTAGTCTCTTCCCCTTCTGTCTATCCTTATCCCTCTCTCCCCTCCCCTCTGGTCATTGTCAGCCTATTCCTTGTTCCTATGCCTCTGGTTCTATTTTGTTCATTTGTTTGTTTTGTTCATTAGGTTCTTCTTATATGTGAGATCATATGGTATTTGTCTTTCGCCTTCTGGCTTATAACTTCCCTTGGAGAAAGCTCCTGATCTCTGAGGTTCCAAAACCTGAGCTCAGTAGCCACTGTCACCCCACTGCCTGTCCCCAAATACACTCAGTTCAATTGTCTTCTAGAGGGAATTTCCCACTGTGAGTCTTTCCTGCCCTTGGGAATTGCTCTGAACCAGGGCTACCTTCTCAAGCTCCCCATTTGTAGCCACATAATCATAAGAAGGGCAGCCTGTGCAGGATGCAGCTACATCTAACCACACACCTCTTCTCTCCTAAGACTGCACTCAGGTCACAGAATTCAGGATTCCAGATAGCTGAGAGGGTGCAGCACAGGAAGACCAGATGCAGCCCTTCCCAACAGTGACCCAGCCACACGGAAAAAGAGGAAGTTTCTATTAGCTGTATGCAGCGCTCTCCAGGAAGGTGCCTGGCGAAGTCCTAAATGCATGTCTGTTGGGAAGTAGGGTGTGAGGACAGGAGAGCATGTGTTCTGGAGTCAGAGAATTCTGGGTTTGGAATCCCAGGTAGGCTATGAGTAAGCTGTCTGACCTACTAATCCTTAGGAAGAATTAGCTTTATCTCTTTTCTTCAGATCCTGAAACATATTAAAAAAGACTAGTTATTTAACCTCTCCAACTCTATGTACAAACCCAGTTGAGGTTTGTACTATACAAACATAACACAGTACCCAGCACATACAGATGCTGAATAAGTGTTGATTCACATCCTTCCTTCAACAGCTTTTGTGGAGCACCTGCTCTATGCCACCGTCCAGGGCCCAGCCCCCGGTGGTCAATTACTCTATACATGATAATGCTGCGAGTATGGAGTCTGCAGTCAGTGCAGCTCTGATGTTACTTTCTCTTCTTTCCAGCATGCAATGTGAGGCTGGTCATTTCCCTTCTCTGAGTCCACATCTCTCTCGTGTTACATGGGGTGTATACCTACAGGACTGTTGTGGTGACCCCATGAGATCATACACCTAACACAGTGCCTGGCACAGTGGATGAGTGAATACACCTATTCTACCCACTTGCTAAGAACTCAAAACTTTTCAGTTTTCAGGTGGGAACTTGTGAAACTCTTCTCATGGTTGCCTAATCCAGTACAAATATTGCCCCTCACACCAGCTGATACAGGTCACAGTTTCTCTTCTCTGCTTTAGTGGCATTAAACTCCAGACATTAAGTCACCTGGGGAACTTTAAAAAATATCACTGCTCAAGCCTTTCTTCAGAAAGTGGTTCAGTTTCATGTTTTTGTTTTTGTTTTTGCATGAATCTCCCCAGTTTTCCCAACATCAATTATTAAAGAGATTGTTTCCACCCAAGTGCACATTCTTGCTTCCTTTGTAAAATATTACTTGACCATGTAAGCAATTTATTTCTGGACTCTATATTCTATTCTATTGATCCATATATCTGTTTTTTATGCCAGTACCTTACTGTTTTAATTATTGTAGCTTTGTAGTATAGTTTGAAATCAGGGAGTATGATACCTCCCACTTGGTTCTTAAGATTTCTTTGGTTCTTCAAGTTTTTTTTGTAGTTCCACACAAATTTTGGGGTTAGTTTTTCTAGTTCTGAGAAGAATGTGTCTTGGCAACTTTTCAGCATTTGATTGGCTTGTCTGATTCAAAGAATAAAAGATACTTGAGGAGAGGTCTTCAGAGTTGGTCTCCATAGAGCAGAGAGAGCAGATTTCTCTGACTGGCTCTGAATTTCATAGAGTATCTTTATTCTACAGATAATTCCTGAGACATCTGTCATGACCTATGAGATGAGGAAGGCTTGATGGTGCAGTGTGAATGAGACACAGTGCTTGTTCTTAAGGAGCTCATGGATGGTTATTATGGGCTGAATTGTTTCCCCTGCAGAATTCATATGTTTAGGTCTTAAACCTCAGTACCTCAGATTTGTGATTGCATTTGTAGATAGGACTTTTCAAGAAATAGTTAAGTTAAAATAAGGACATTAGAGTGGTTCTGAATCCAATATGACTAGTGTCCTTTCAAGAAGGGCAGATTAGCTCACAGAAACACACAGAGGGAAGACCATGTGAGCCCCCAGGGAGGAGAAGACAGCCATCTACAAGACAAGAAGGAGGCATTAGAAGAAACCAACCTTGCCAAAACCTTGATCTTGGACTTCCAGTTTCCATAACTATGAGAAAATAAGTTTCTGTTGTGTAAGCCACCCAGCCTGTGGTACTTCTTTGTGGCAGCCCTAGAAAACTCATACACTGGTTATAAAGGGGAGATAGGCAAGTAAGTAATTGGTCAACTAAAATACCCTGTAATAAACATCATGATGATTATAAGCTGGGGTTGCTATGTGAGCCAAGAGGATGTCCCCAACCCTGGAGAAAGGGGTTGGAAAGGCTCCATTGGGGAAGAAACACTTAAGCTGAGTTTTCAAGAATGAGGGGGAGTTTGCTGTGGGAAGTAAGAGAGTGTTACCAGACTAGGCAACATGAAGGTGCAGAAGTGTGAGAGGGCCTGGCTTGCCAGAGCTGTGGGATGAGGCAGGGGATGAGGGCATGCATGATGAGATGAGAGGTGAGACTGGAAGATGGGCAGAGCCAGGTCATCCAATGCTTTTGCATGTTCAGCTAAAGGGCCATGGCTGAGTGAACAGGAGCCAATTAAAAGGTATTAGGCAGGGGAGCACCAAGTAAAGTTCTGTGACGTGGCTCTGATGTTCAAATGAAGGCTGGATTGGTGTGGGAAGACCAAAGGCAGGGAGACCATCAAGAGAAATTCTGGCATTTGGAACTAGTGCCTAGTTCCAGGGCATGGAGAGGACCTGGTGAGTCTTGGTACAGAATAAAGCAGATTGGAGAATTTTTTTGGTAAGACAAGGTAATTAATTAGGTAAAGAAGACAGAAGGATTAAGAGGACTCAAGAATGACTTTCAGGTTTCTGGCTGGGACAAGTGCATACATAATGGTGCCAACTACTAGAGAAGAATTCTCTTCCCCTTCTGTCTTAGTCAACTTGGGTTGCCGAATATCCTAGGCTGGGTGGTTTAAGCAACTTAAATTCATTTTCTCACAGTTTTGGAGGCTGGAAGGCCAAGGTCAAGGTGGCATCACAGTCAGTTTCTGGTAACAGCTCTCTTCCTGGTTTACAGATGGTCACTTTCTCATTGTGCATTCACATGGCCTTTCCTCTGTACAGGCTCACAGGGAGGGACACAGAACAAGTTCTTTGGTGTGTTTCCTTGTGGGGACACTAATCCCATCAAACAAGGACTCCACCCTCATGATCTCATCTAACCCTAATTACCTCCCAAATGGCCACTTCTCCAAATGCTATCATGTTGGGGTTTGGGCTTCTACATATGAATTTTGGGGGATACGGTCAATCCATAACCCCTCCCCATTGAACAGAGAACAATAATAATGCCCTAAATCCCAGTCATCTCCCTGTTCTGATTGGTTTGAGCCTCTTGGACATTTTGGGAGAAGCTTGCAAGCACATTTGTTTACATTCATTCACCTATCCTTCCAGCCATAGGGAGAGGTGCTGGGAAAGGAGCTTTAATAGGCAAGTTAGGACTAAGTTAATTCTTGGCTTGAGTTAATAGTGAAGACTTTCTGACACAAGCATGAAAACCATGTTTCTGAGATCCAGGCTCTATGAGGTCCTGAACTGGAAACAGGATGTCAGCTGACTCAGATGCACCCCTGCCCTCCATTTTCTCAATATTTTGTAGATCCAGGGGCATCATTCTCAGGATGTCTACCTCAGGTCATGAATATTTTGCTTCTGGACATGAAGGCCCTTAGAGATGACCCCATCATTCTCCGCTCTCTTAGAGACAGGCCTGCATCTAATTCCTCAGACATGGGACAGTCTGCTCGCCTGACTCCAAAGTGGCTTGTTATGATAAATCATGTTCCAATTCTCTTAGAGAGTTTACTTGTTGGAAAGAGTATTTTCTTTGATCTCAAAGCTTAGAGTGTTTAGGTTTTGTCCAGTTAATCATGTAGCTGGTGTCAAGCTTTGCCAGCCTTTATTTCTTTGAGGCCGTATGGCACTCAAAGGGTTTGGGCACTGGCCCTATAGCCAATGTGGGTTGACTTCAACAGCAACTGGAGCCTGAACATTTTCTCCAGCTCTTTGATGCTAATTGATCAATCAGTCTAGCCTATTCTAAAGCGGCCCTTAGATCTGAGAGGTGATTGAAGCAGTGGGCCTTCAAAAAGGACATACCTCTCCTGGGCCATTCCCATGTGGTGGAAGGAGCCATCCCAATAGGCTTTGTGTTGTCTTTGTGCTTTCCAGTTATAAAGCACATACATTTCACCATCGCATTAACTTCCCAGATCAGCTCCCAGAGGTAAAATGGGATGAGGTAGATGAGTTTAATCTTGCAAAAGAGAAATTCTAACTCATTAAAGGATGGGGTAAGAGTTGTGAGAAAAACTAACATTTGTTGATGGGCCAAATTCTTTGCATATACTACCTTATGTAATCTACAAACTATCCCAGTGGAGTACATTTTATCATGTCCATTTCAAAGAGGAAGACCCTGAGTCATGAGAGATTTAAATGGTTGTCTCAAAGTCCCTGAGCCTATTCATAGCTAAGGCAACATTGACCCCTAGTCTTTTGTTAACTGGTCCAGTGCCTTTATCTGTTAAGTTGTGTTTAAACTCACCAAGTCTGACCGTAATGAGAAAAATGGTGTTTCTGCTTAGTTGTATTTTGGGCAAAAAGGATCATAAGTGGAAAAGTGGGCATCTCTGCTATTTACAGGGAGATTCAGGATACTTTTTCCTTTCTACATAAAATGAAACAAGGCACGGAGACATAAACCCACTGCCCCATGCACTTCTGTCAGAAGCCTGAGCATTCCAACAATCAGACATTTGTAAACCAAGCTGAGGCTCCCCAGGCTTGATTGTATCACACAAGACTGTAGGCCAGGGTAGCAGCCTTGAAATGGGGAAGGCCAACTCTCCTCCAGTCAGCTGCTTGTGTTCCTCTCCTTACATGCTCCAAGGGCTGGCAAGGAGCTGGGTGCCTCAACATCAAAGCCACCACAGTAGCAATGCTCCCTCATTCCTGGTCTGAGTGAGCCCAGCTCCATTTCTCAGGAGGTGATGAGGGTCTGAACTTGGACAGGACAGTGGACTGAAGAGATAGGGATGATTAGGCTGGATAGCTTAGAGGCATCCTTCAGAAACTGCTGTGATGTTACCATGCAGAGAAATCACCAATGACTGAAAGCATTTAACCTGTCAGAGCATTGCTAAGCCCAAAGACATGTAGGCACAAGGCCACTGAAAAGTGAAAGAATGGGCCAAAGGCTATCACCTCAGCAGCCTCTGGTCTTCCTTCCTGACGCTTCCTCTTGGGACCTGTGAGTGTTTGCCCTGGGTTATTTGTGGGGTCATTGGGTCTTAGCTCTGACTAATTGTGAAAGTGAGAGAAGCTAGGGCTACTATAGCTGGGAAGCTACATGCTCCATTTCATTTAATCCCCACCTAACTCCTTCTATGCAAAGTGGCTATTGGAGCCTATCTTACAGTTGAGGAAACTGAAGCACTGAGAGGTGCAGCAGCACTTTGCCGAAAGCAATGGGCTCAACTTGCATTGGACCCTGAATCTGTTAAACCTGTGCACTTTCCAATATTCCTCATTACCCATCAGCATACAAATAGCACTTTCTATGGCTCATAACACCTTTCCTATTCTGTAAGTCATGGCTGTTTAGAGCCAAACCTTTCTCTTCAGTAGAAAAGAGCTGTTTAAGGGCAAACATCTTGTTGCTCAGCCCTTCATCCCTCACCAGATCCAGCAAAGGGCCTTGTAAATTATAGGTACCCAATGATTTCTTGTTTTTATTTATTGAAACAGTTAGATGCACACATAGCCCATGGTTGGTTCTGCCCAATGGCCAAAGCCCACTGTTCATGAATGGTATTTTCCTATATCCTGAGTTGATTGACTTTCTTTATTATAACTATGTTTCTTGCTCATCACCTTGGGCAGAGGAATACCATTCAAGCAGTGAACTATTCTACCCAATGAAGCTCAAATCAGAAGTGTGAAGGGAAGCTAGATTATCTGGGGCAAGTTATATGGGATGGTGGTGATTTGGACTCTACAAATTCCCAAATCCATGTTGCAAGGTCTGTTTTCAATCTTCAGGCATTGTAGGCATCTCCTGGGGCTATAAGAAGAATGCTCTCATTTTAGGACAGAGTATAGCCAAGAGCCAACTTGGCAAGAGCCAGGGGGATATAAATTCAGAGTGACAACCTAAGGAACATGGTTTTAATAGAAACATACTTCTATTTCTTCTCCAATCACATGTCGACTGTCTGTTTGCATGGGGAGACCTGAGCTGAAATGGGGATTGTCAGAACTGGTAATTGAGGGGCTCTGCTTTTCCCCTAAAGCTCCCCTGTCCTCCAGATGACAACTATGAGAGATCACTTGGGTGGCTGGGGACTTAGTGAAGTCAGCATTACAGAGCAGCCAGGGCAACTGTAGATATGATTTGCTTTATGCTATGGGGTACAATTCTGATACAATTCATTCAAAAAATATTAACAAATTCCTGGACTGTGCTGGGCACATGCTCAGTGGCAATGTTGCAAAGGTGAATAAAATACCTCTTTGAGGACCCTGTGGTGCAATGAAGTGGACAGACTTGTAAAGAATTACCTACATTAGAAGAACTGCAGGTGTCACATTAGACCTCTTTGGACATGGGATGGAGAGTAGAGAGAAGGCAACCTCACAGAGAATGCCTTGGAGAGGCTGAACTGGAGTTTGCAGGATGAAGAGGAGAGAAAAGAATATTCCGGAAACATGAAGGCATTACAAAAAAAATGGAGTCTTGAGAAACTAACGTAATACAGCTTAGCTGGGGCCAAGGTTGTATTCTGGGACATAGTAAGGAAGTAGGATATATCCCTGGAGAATTAGAAGGAGGTTATATAGCACATGGCCTCATATATCATCCTAAGAAACTAAGAAGCTTGGGCTGACAAGGTCAGAGGTGTGCAGTGGAACTATCACCTTGGCTGCAGTGTCGTGGGTGAAGGAGACTGGGATCCAGGAAATAAAAGAACAGAAATGAGACTGGTATTTTGGTATAGGCAGGAGGTGACAAGGGTCTGAACCTGGACAGGACAGTAGGACTGAAGAGATAGGGAGGATTGGGGGGATAGCTTAGAGGCATCCTTCAGAGACTGCTGCGATGCTACCATGCAGAGAAATCACCAACTGCCTACCAAAGACCTCTCTGAGGTACCAGGACCTCAAATTTGCAAGCATAATTTTTCATTGTTGCATAGTATTCTAACATACAGGTGTGTCATAATTTACTTAAACAATTATTGGCCTGTAGGTGTTGATGCACATTTAGGTTATTTCCATACATAAGAATTTTTGCTCTTGTCAAATGCTTTGCTAAATACCCTTTAATGTACATTTCCCCCACCTTTCCTTAGAATAAATTCCTAGAAGTGGATCAAAGAGAATGCACTAATTTCAAACACTTTGTGTTTGTTGCCAAATTACTCCGTGGATTTGTTTATTCCAATTTACCACACCTACTAACAGTGAAATAGTCAACCTGTATTACCCACCCTCATCAGTGCTGATCATTATCTTTTCAAAAATCATTGTCAATATGATAAGCAAATGTGATATCTTATTATTGGGTTTATTTGTAAGTCCTTATCACCAGTGTGGTTGAATTCCTTTTCTCATTGGATGGATAAGGAAATGGAGGGTTAATAACTTGCCTGTACCATGGATCCAGCAATCATCCAAGAATGAACTGTAAGTTAGCCCTGTCAGACCCCTTGGGCAATGCTCTTCCCACCATGTGACACTGTCCCTTTGGTGTGGGAAGAGACACCCTGACTTCTCTGGGTTGACTGGGCTTCCTCTTATTGGGGTCACACCCTCAGGAGCTCCTGGGCTGCATGTCACAGCAAGACCATGCCCTTTCTCCAGAGGGATAGGGGCTCCTCAACTTGTCAGAGAACCAAGCAATAGGGACAGGTCATGGCTGTGCTCTGAGTGGATGCCCCAGGGAAGGTATGTGCTTAAGTGGCTGGTTCCTATAGAACCCCTGGATTGAAAATGAATAAGGAACTGAACCCATGTTCTTTTGAGAAAGAAGCCCTGGGCACTCAGCCCTTTTCTGAAAACCCTTCCTTGTTCCCTCATTGCTTTTAGGATCTGGCCCAGGTGCTGTAGTCTGGCACACAAGTCTCTGAGGCCCTGTTCCAGTCTACCTGCACCACAGGGTCCACCCTGTGATCTCTCCAGCCACATCGCTTGCTCACACTTCAAGTTTTTCTAGAATTCCTGTTTTTTGTCCTTCTGGCCTCAGTGTCAACTTCTTCAAGAGCTCCCTACCTTTTCTGTGCTACCACAGCCCTCTGAGCTTACTCCACTTAAAGTCCTCCCCTGAAGGTAGGATTGGTTTTTTATAAGTCTGCCTACTCATCCCTGAGCCAAGCACCTGCACAGCCTTGACCAAGAAGTTGCACATTCTAAAGGTACATGGACTGAATGTGCATTGAAAGTTCCACAGGGAGTCTACAGGATTCCATTGAGATTGGCCCAGATTCTTCCATTCAAGCAACAAGTGTTCACAGAAGGGCTGCAATGAGCCAGACAGATGCTCTTGGGCGTAGCGACGTTAACAGACACTCCCCATTCCAGCACTGAGGCTCTCGTGTTTCCAGTAGCTGCAAATGTTGGAGGCTTTCTGCTGTGCCCCACTTTGGAACTTTCCACAGCTGAAGAGAACTGCCTAGCCCAAGGTTTTACCCCGTTCCTGGAGGCAGCCTTCACCCAAGACAGGTCAATGGTAGTGTAACCATAGAAGCCTGACCCTCATATCTCAATTTGGAACAACGCCTTTGTGGCCACTGCATTGCAGTTTGACTCTCCATCTACTCATTCCTGCTTCCCTCACTCTCCCAGAGGGTGATCCCAAGGACTCTGCAGGAAATCTCTTGTATGCAAATCTCCATTGCAGAGTCTGCTTATGGGGAATGCACTTTGTGACAATGGTAAGCAAAACAGATATGATACATGTTCTCACAGTGCTTGGGGACTGGCTTTGTCATCAGACCCACCTTTGTTTCCACCCAAGGATAATCCAGAACATCCAACCCTGGCACATGATGCTCATGGTGTTGCTTTCCAGGGGCCCAAACAAAGGCTTGCAGCCACGGCATCCTCTGCAGCCACCATTAAAGCAAGAATGGAGCTGACGTGGCAATTTGCAATCACTCATATTTGTTTCATAAACCTATTATGAAGTACCTTGTGTATCCCAAGTCCCTGTGCTGGTGCTGGGACAAATACCTAAGGTGTAGCTCTTCTAAGACCATTGTCTAGTGGGGAAGATGAACAAGTAACAAGACAATTGGGAACATAGGAGATAAGTGCCCTAGTGAAGACCTGCAGAGGGCTGTGGAGAGCTCAGAGGAAGTGATTATGGTTTCTTAGGGGCCAGGGAAGTATTCCCAGGAAAACAGAAGGAGGGGAGCAGGGTGAGGGTGGTGTTGATGGGAAAGAAAAGGAAAATAAATTTCAGCTTTAAGGAATGTGTTTGTAAAAGTGAGGGGTGAGTGAACAAGGATGTTTGTATCTATCACTTCATGGAGTAATTGAATAAGATTGTCTGCAGGGACCCTTACCTTTATTTTATAGATAAACTGAGGTCCTGGGAGAATAAACAGCTTATATTCAGCCATAGGAAGGGCAATACCTATGACTTGAACCTGAGTCTTCTGATACCCAATCAATGACTCTGTCTATTGCACTAGTCAGCAAACACTGAGTTCCCCACCCACCCCATCCTCCCATGGCCTGCATTGTGCCCAGTGAAGATTAAAAGATTAATATAAAGGCCTGACTCTTGAGACACTTGCACACAGGATTAAAAAAATTGCTAATGTCATGGGACAGTTGTTGGACCAAAGGCCCGTGCAAATGCCCTGGGATCACGGCAGACGCGTGCTACAGAGAACTGTCTTTAGCCCTGTTTAATATTTGGTACCAGTGATTTGGACAGAGATGTATAAAGTCCGCTTATCACATCTGTGGCTGACACACAGCTGGGAGGGATAGAAAAAATGATTGATGACAAAATCAAACTTCTAAATGATCTCAGTTGGCTGGAACGATGAGCCAAATCCAGTTAGATGAAGTGCAGCAGGGGTCCATGTGAGGGCCGGCATTTCCCTTCAAATTGTGTGAGAATAGGAGAGGAGAGCCTGGCCTGGCCCCTGGCCAGAAGGGAGGGATCTAGGGACTTCACTGGGCCTCAGGTCTCACTTACACCAAGTGTTTAAAGTGTAACAAACTAGCACACCCTTCCTCTGTGTGAAGATGATAATTATAGTCGTGGCTTACATTTAATGAGATTTTTTAGGAATCTCTTTGGAGGTGGCCTGGTGATGGGGGATAGCATCTTCAAATGGAGGAGGAAGTTACTTACGGTACTCATTGCTTCATCTGGGCTGTGCTCTCTGTGAGATTATCGTACACCAGGTCCTGGACAACATGAACCATTGGCTGAGGATGCACAGGGACCTTATAAGAGGACTGACAGTTGTGTTTTGCATGTATCAGTGTATGACTCTGGGAAAGTCATAGAGGCTTGTTAGGCTTAAGCGTCCTTGTAAAATGGGCACCTCATTTCAATCTCATAGGGCTTTCTGTTTAATGAATGAGATCACTTAGGAAGAATGTTAGAAACAAAATTTGGCCTGAAGTTAGTTTTTAAAAAATGATGCTTACTGGTAGTATCCAGGCAAATCCAGAGACATCTATAAATGGGCAGCAGGATCCTGGATCCCTCAGACTTGGGATGAGGGTCAGGGTTTCAATCTTCAGATGGGTTTCAGGACAGATTTTTTTCCTGCAATTGTGCCATTTATGTGTGTATATCTCTGTGTGTGTATGTCTGTGTGCATCTGTGAGGATGTGATAAATTTCATATAGAGGAAGGACCCAACCCCCAAATGCCCCCTGGGGCATTAAACAGATGAGACAGTCATCTGAATTAGGACTGAAAATCAAAGCTATATGAACAGTCAGGGAGACATGGGGCTGATTTCCATAGTTCTGGGCTGGGGTGTCCCTAATACATTTTGTTTCAGGTAGGGTTGATTTCTAGTTCTCTGGGTCTCAGTTTCCTCAAAGAAAAGTGAGAGGGTTAGGCCAAATTAGTGGTTCACAAATATACATGCTTGGGAAGAGCTGACCTGTGTTAGGTCGAGTCCATGGCACCCACTCAGATTAATTCCTGATGGCTCCATATGTGGCTTCCAGGGAGATAAAGTGCCCCTTGCTGTGGGTGCAATGAAGAGAATAATGTTGGCAGATCCTTCCCAGCCATTGTAATGAGTTTTCTTCAAAGCACTGGGATGAATGTTAGAAAAAAAAACTTGGGAAAAGAAAGGGGAGAATCACTGGATATGGTGAAGTTGAGTTGTTCACCCACTTCTTGGAGTGTGCCCAAGATATTAAGCATTGAGCGAAGTAGTGAGGGTGTACACTTTCCATGTTCATCAATAAATCTCTGAATTTTATTTTTGATGACAGTAGTAGCAATGAAGTGACAAAAGTACTTGGAGACTCCTGAAATAACACGCTCTCCCCCAGCAAAAGGTAAAAAACAAAATGGCCCTTTGTTCAGCTAATTAATGAAGGCCCAACTCTGAAAGCAGATGTGTTTTCTTAGCTAAACACAGCATGTTTCTTTCGAGGAACGTCATTCAAGCTCCCTTTGAATGGCAATGTTGCATATATATATATACCATCTTGATTGACAACTTCTGTCACAAAAATATTATCTACAATACAAATAATAAAATATAATTTTACATTGCTTTATTTTAAAATTATAAAAATATCCTTTAAAATGACAGTGTTAGATTGACAACTGTCTTTCCTTGGAAAAGATGGTTTTCCTTCTGAGATTATACCCTTCCCTTTCCAGGGTAGAAAATGTTAAAATTCTCATACTTTTATGAAATAATATGATATTTGATGGAAGATGTGTTTATTTTTATTTTTAATTCTTTTTTATTGTATTACTTGAAAGAATAAAAGATCAACAACCTTACGATGATTTTCCTGTTTAAAAAATTTTCCTGGTCCAAGAAATACAAAACAAAAAAAACCCTGGAAACAAATTAGGAAGAATTTATGCATTGTATATCTAAAGAAAGAAAGGGGTAAAAATTTTAAACCATTGAATAAAATGCATAGTTGTGGTGGTTAATTTTATGTGTCAACCTGCTTGGGTCACAGGGTGCCCAGATATTTGGTCAAAGAGCATGCTGGGTGTTTGGGGACGAGATTAACATTTAAATTAGTAGACTGAGTAAAGAAGGCTGCCATCCCTAACATGGGTGGGTCTATCAATCAGCCAAAGGCCTACCTGAAGGCAACAAAAAGCCTGACCATTCCTTAAGTAAGAGAGAATTCTTTCTGCTTGACTGCCTTCCAACTTACATATTTGTCTTTTTTTCCCTGGCTTTAGACTTGAACTCTAAAATATCAGTTCTTCCTGGGTTTCAAACCTGCTGGCCTTTGGACTGAAACTACACCATTACCTCTTCTGGTTCTCAGGCCTTTGGACTCAGATTGGAACTACACAGTTGGCTCTCCCCAGGTCTCTGGTTTGCCAACTCATCCTGCAGATCCTGGGACTTGTCAGCCTCTATAACATTACTTGAGCTAATTCCTTACAATCAATCAGTCAGTCAGTCAATCAATCAATCCCTGTCTCCTAAACCCAGCGTATTTAGAATCAACCAGGCTTTATTTCCCTCAATATGGGGCTCAGAAAATGTCACAAAATGTCCCTACATAGCTTATGTGAAATACAAATAAATAGTCTCTGCTCCCTGAATTTACCTCCTTGGGGCCTTCTGCCTCCTTCACTTAACCCACTCTGTTCTTGCAATGAAAATGAAACCCTTCCCATTCATTCTTTATCTGTCACAATCTTACATGTTCTTGAATGCCAATCTCACATTCACTGCCATAGGAAGCCTTCTCTGCTCTGCCTCCCCTAATTACATATGATCTCTAAGTCCCCATGGCATGTTACCATCACTTCTTAGCATCACATTCTGCGTTACTGTGCCCTTATTTGTGTATTTTTCTTTCTTCCCTTCCCATCAGACAGAAGCTAAATGAGAGCAGGAGCTAACATCTCTCTCTCTCTTCCTCCTGGTCCTTGCACAGCTAACAAATATGGGATGAGTTGAATGGAACTGAATACTTCTTCCCAGGTCATCTGATTCCAACAACCCACACAGAATTACTGGGTCTTAAATTTGAGCAGGAAACCTCAAAACATCAAATGTCATCTCCTGCTGTCTCCTTACTTTGGACTCAGGACAAGCCTGAAATGGCCCTGTCTGAATTGGTTTTCTTTGGCTGAAGCCATGACAAGACGTGAGGTGTGAGTGGGAAGAGAAAAAATAAAGTCAAGTTTTCAAAAACAGTAAAAAATGTCGGCATGGCTTTTTCTGAGGAAGACATGTTCACCCCCATTTTATTTACTCAGCAAGCTCCTTCTTTCTATAAGACAATCCAGCATGGAGATGCAGAAACTGGGGGCTACACAAAGTGGTGGCCCTGGGAACCTGCTAATTATAGATGGATAGACACACAACTTAGTTTGGCATTCAAGACTCCATGTGGTCTTACTCCAACCTGCAGTTACAACCTGATTTCTCCTTCTCTTCAGTTCTCCAATTTCAGCTCAGCACCACATAGCGAACATTTGTTATGCCCCATACTATGACAGGAAACCAGAAAGGCATTGGAGATACCAGAATGGAGAAGACCCAGGCCATTCCTTTGAGAGGAACAGCATTAAGGTGGTTCTCAAGAAGGAGTGATGGTAACCAAACAGGAAAGGGAGGAGGAAGATGCAGGTGAGACTCTGGAGCACACTAGAAAACAGTGATGTCAAACAGCGCTAGGCCTAAATGTTGTAGGTCCTATAGACACCAAGTGACATGCGTTTTTAAAGATATATTTATATTCATTTTCTAGTGAGTGTAATCACATTTTAAAAATTTCAACTTTTTGTTTGATAGTAACCTTAATCAAATCATTTACTCCTGGTCATGTTTATTTATCTTTAAAACAAAGTTAACATAGACAATAGCTATTTTAAAAAGTGTTTTACATCAATAGTGGGTAAAAGTGCTTCACAAATTCTCAAATATCATTTTATTTTTACCACTTTCTGTACACATGGTATAAAGCAGTGCTAGGTAGGCTGTAGGGAAATGAGGTTTTGGAAGATAACTAGGACCTCTTCCAAGTCACATTCACAGATCGCTTGGTAACCCCCACATAGATCACTATTTTTTCTATCCCTCCCATGTGTCTGATTTAGAAGACAGGGAAGCTTGTATCTGCCTTATATCTACCTCCTCCAATGACAGAGGAGATGATTTAGAGTCTAGGAGACAGTGAGTACCTATGGGAAAAATGGAAGACAGGATATTTTTTCTTGTCATTCTCTCTTTCCCTCTCCTTTCTTCCTTTTTTTTTTTTTAAGGGGGATTTGGTTTTTGCCAAAGACAGTTTTTCATAGTATGTTTTTACTTTCTAAGGCTGGCAAGACCTCCGGCTTGGAAAATGAGAGTACTTAACTGCTAGAATGACCTGGTTTTGATTTCAAACTTGGAGAAGCATGACAAATATGTTGAGGATGAAGATGCATGTCTATCTTAGAAGTCACTGGGCAGATGGCTATAGTAGAAAGAGCACAAGAATTGGGGTCAAGACACCTGGGTTTGAATTCCTGTTCTGTTTTTCATTAGCTAGTTGACATTGAGCAAATTAATTCACTTCTCTGGTTCTTACTTTTCTTGTATATAAAATAAAAATAGCATTATTTATCTTAGAAGTTTTCATGTCTGCACAGATACTCAATATATTTGCTCTTGTTGTAGCTCATGCATTTGGAAGAGGATGTTGTGTGGAAGGTTCTTAAGCTCTGTAAATCTTGATGCCCCGTGGAGAAATATCTGTACTTTCCTTCTCTATCTTTACTCACTCCCATGATGATCTTATATTTTATTATCTTACATACCTTTCACATGTTCATGATTTTCATCTACCTGGATACTCTACACCTCCACTTGAATGGCTAATAAGCAGCTCAAATGTAACATGTGCAACACCAAAATCCCAATCCTCCCTCCCCAATCTGTTTCATCTATAATTATCTGCATCTATGAGAATAGCAGCTCCTTCCAGTTGTTTAAGCTCAAAAGCTCACAGTCTTTCTTGACCCCCCCTTCCCTCAAACCCACATTCAAACTATCAGCAAATGCTGGAGGCTCTCCCTATTTTTATAATATATTCCAGAACTCCACAACTTCCTACCACCTCTGATGTTATTATCTCAATCCAAAGCACTGTTTGCTCTCACCCAGATTCTTGCAATGGCCTCCTGATTAGCCTCTCTGCTTCTGCACTTACTCATTTAGCAACTCTTCCCAACACAGCAGCCAGTGCCATCCTATTACAAATAACTAAGTCTGATCCTTTCACTGTTCTGTTCAAAACCTTCCCAAGATGTTCCACTTCTACAGAGTCAAGATGAAGTTCTGATGCTAGCCTCCCAGGCTGGCATGGTCAGGCCTTATCTCTCTCTGATTTCTGGCTGCCTTCATTCCAGCCACACTAGTCTGCCCCTTTGCTGCCCCTGAGCACCCTAGGCTCTCTTCTGCTTGAGACTTTGGCTCAAGTGGTTTCCTTTGCTTTCAGTACTAGCCTTCCAAATAGCCCCATGTCTTGCTTTCTCACCTCTTTCAATCTTTGTTCAAATGTCATTTTCTCAGCAAGGCCTTCTCTGACCACCCCACTTAAACTGCACCCTACTCCCTGTCTTTCTGATTCTCTTCGCTACTGTGTTTGTATACAGAGCAGTTTTCACCTTACAACATTCTGTATTTTACTTACAACTAGAATGTAATGAAAGCAGGTGGTTTTTTTTTTTTTTTTTTTTTTTTTTTTTTTGCACTAATTTATCCCTCTGTAACCATGCCTGGACTCTAGTAGGTACTTGATAAATGTGTGTTGAATGAATGAATGAATGAGCAGGGCATTCTACTAAAAGGAGCATCAGAACATGATAACAACCACTGGTTATATTATCTCCATTTTACAGACTAATAAATTGAAGCTCTGAAAGATTAAATAATTTGCTTATGCTTATACAATGGGTGTGTTTATGCTCAGATTAAATCAGATCTCACAATTTTCAAATACACATTCAGGCTACAAAACAGGATACATTTGAAAAGGATCCTAACATTTATGCTTAAATTTTTTTTCTAGCCTTACCTCCTTGCATAGTTCCTTCAGGCTCCGGCATCTATCGGGATGTTTAGGTGGGAGAGGTTCTGTGCCCAGGACATATCACACAAGCCTCTGTACGTGTGCTGAGGCTTGGCTCTGTTCCCAAACAGCCTTCCCTGACCCCTCTCAGCTGGGCTATGAGAGTGTGGAAAACCAGGCTGGGGAGGGCTGGGGTTTCCTGCTAACATCTCTGTGCTTCTGCTGTTGAGAGTCCCTGGGCTTCATGTCCCAGTCCCTGAAGCCTCCTCCCCAGCAGGCGGGCTCCTGTCTCTAGTTCTGTGAAACAGCTTTTTTCCTTCCTTCACACAGCTTTCGTCTTCCTGCTCTTAGTTTGACGTTGCGTCTGGCCACACAGGCCATGTTGGCTATTTTTACTGACAGCAGCCACCAGCCCATATGGTTCTCATTACCACAAACGGTTACCTTCATTGAAACCAGTTTGCAAATGAGTGGACTGCAGACAGCGGGGAGGTCAAGTCCATGCGGCCACTCACGGGGCTCCCAGAATTGGCCTGGACAGGTATGTTGGTGTTGATGAATGTCCTTTAAAACCAAATTAGGCTAGACAAAATGCTGATTAATTACTCACATGTTTTTTTTTCTTCTTCTCCTTTTCCTAGTTCAATTTGGTAGGTTTTCCACGGGGTCAATTTTCAAAGGCAGGCTGCTTTTTATAGGGAGACAAATTGGAATTTCGTTTCTTTCCATTTCAGCAGCATGCTCCAAGATGATATCTGGATGGGACATGATGCATGTTAACCCCTTGAGGAGTGACAATGGCACACGGACTTTGGTGTACAGTATAGGAGTTTCTGATGGGGTGAGGTGAAACCCTGAACACCCTCTGTCCCCAGGAAGATCGTTAGAGACCCCCAGGCCTTCAATGCAATTGGTAATATCTCCTTGGATAATTCATAAAATACTTTCACACACCTCCTCTTGTTTGAGCCTCACAACCCTGCTGTGGGACCGGGTTTGTCACTCTCATTTTACCGCGAGGAAACTGAAGCTTTGAGGAGGTGACTCTCCCTGGGACGCATGGCTAGTGGGAGCCTGAGGTGGGATTCAACCTCACTCAGCTCCCTGGACTTCAGGCCTGAGCTCACACCCCAACGCCACAGCTGCCTGTGTGGCCTGAAACCAGCCAGGCAGGGCTGTTCAACGACATAAGCCAGCAGCTCCCAGTGGGGCCTGATGGGGCATGTCACATCGAAACTGGAAGTTGGCATTGAGACCCAGGCTCACTATGGCACCATGAAACTGCTGCCACTCCAGCTGGATGACACATTTCAGTAGTATAAAAGGGCTTCTTCTTGCAGTGCAGACTGTCACCTTAGCAAGGCCCTGGAGCTACTGTCATGCACTGAGACTAAGTCTTCCAGAACAGTGAGACGGTGAAAGGGAGAGAACTCTGGATGGAGAACAAGGCTGGAGGCAGGGGCAAGTCATTCTGAGACCCCCTTCTGGCCTGACCACCTGGGACTCGGGACTCTCTTACCAGGCCTTCCAAGGTCTTCTCGGGCTCCTATCCCCATTGCTGATCTGGCCTCAGCTTCACTGTTTCCTTTTACTCCTCAGACACACACAGGTTTTTCCTACGTGAGGATCTCAAGGTACCTTGTCCTCTTTACCTGTTCTTTCCAAGTCACACTTTTCTATACCAGTGTCTCCATGTCCATCTCAGAAAGTCCTTCCTTGGTCACTGAAATGGATTAAACAGTGACCCACAAAAAATATGATATATGATCATGTCCCAACACCTAGAAACTGTGAAGTTGATCATATTTGGGAAAAGGGCCTTTGCAGATATAATTAAGTTCAGGATCCTGAGATGAGACAGTCTGGATTTAGAGTGGACCCTAAAGCCATTGACAGATGTCCTTATAAGAAGAGGAGAGATTGGACAGATGCACAGGGAGAAGAAGGCAAGAAGAAGGCAACGTGAAGATGGAGGAAGAGATTGGAGTCATACAGGCCCAAGCCGAGGAATGCTGACAGCCACCAGAAGCTGGACAAGGCAAGAATGGACTCTACCCTAGAGCCTTTGGATGGAGCACAGCCCTCTGACACCTGGATTTCAGGCATCCGGCCTCTAGAATTATGAGAGAATACATTTCTGTTGTTTTCAGTCACCAAGTTTGTGCTTGTTTGTTAAGCAGCTCTACAAAATGCCATAGTCATCTAATCTTACCAGCATCCCTCTTACCCTCCCCACAGACACATGGGCATTCATTCACTATTAATTCCATGTTGAGTCTGTTCATGTCAATGATCAATTTCTAAACATTCCATCATTTGTGATGCTTGTGTTTTGTCCTTACTTCCACTTCCTTAGGGCAGGAACTATGTCCATCTTCCCCACCCTTACACAGTTCCTCGCACATTACTAGCACATAGTAGATTTTCAAAGAGTTCTGACTTTTCTGGTCTCATTCACTCCCTGGACTCCTCCACACTGAGGAGAGGGCACCATGGGATATTCTATAAAGCACAGAGCCTTGGAGGGGTGGGTGGAGATACAGATTCAAACCTGAGTTCTGTCTCTGACAAGTTGCATGACCATCGAGTCTCCAAGCTTTGGTGTCCTTTCCTAGAAATCAAGCACTAGGAAGCCCATCTCACTGAACTGTGGCCTGGAGTAAGCAAGAGAGTTCGTACAAAGTGCTGGAGGGTCTTGCCTCATGCCTGGCAGGCAGAAGTCTGTGACCACACCACTCCTGTCACAAGCACTCTAAGGTCAGTAACCTCAAATTAATCCCAGGGTCCCCACAAGCTCTCCTTGGTTCAGAAAGAGCAAGGAGGTATCCTGGAATCCGTGTCAGGGCGATCAACAGAAGTGAAATGGTAAATGGCATTATCATATCTGGTTTATATGCATGACCATGTGGGGAAGAATGTAGGGGGATTAGTAATAGGAATTAAAGGGCTTTAAAAAATACAGATGTCACTTCCCTTACTCAGCAGTTCCCTGGCCATGGGGGCCATGTGCCAGGGGGTTCTGATATGAGCTTGATGTCTATCTGAGAGTGTCCCTTTGGGAAAGGCCCAGGGGAAATTCGGAGAGGTCACCAATAAACCCTTTGTAAAGGTATGCCCTCTCACAAACCTGCAAAGAGCAGAGTGAAGGGGTGTGCTGACTCATCCTGGGCCCAGATTTTGTACCTAAAACACTGGGCCTTGCAGTATGAACTCATAAGACACACAGGTTTGCAGGACAGTATGCTTCTGAAATGAATCAGGGTATGTTCTTTCTCACATTCCTTTGCATAGTACCTTCTTACCCTGGTTAGGTAAAGGCATCCATTTCCCTGGGAAAGAATTGAATTTTTTTTTTTTCAACAATAAGGCAAAGAGAAGAACAGAGTTGTGTCCATTTTCTGACATCATCCCTTTGGTTGTAGTGAGTCAAGAGCCTCCAAAGGTGGATTTTGTTGAGAAGAGAACAGAAATCATTTTGAAATCCCCCATCAAGAGCTATTTCTAGTGTGTTTTACTCTGAGCAACTTGGAATATGAGGTGGGATAGGCTCCTGGAAACACAGAGGAAGAAGGAATTCTTGGACTGAGAGGTTCATGGAAAAGATCTCCAAGTTAAGTTTCTACCACCTCCACCTTTTGAGGGGGTCAACGTGGGAGGGTGGGAGAGAATATTCAAGTATGAGAGAATCAGAACATTTCCCAGCTTCCCTGAGTATACTCACAAAGACACTGACATAATATCACATTAACAGTAATGAGGAGAGCTCACACTTACGGGCACTTCACATATGCCAGGTGGTATTCTAATTCTATTACATACATGACTTTATTGAACTCTCACAATAGCTTCATGAGGCAGGTACTAGTACCCACCCTGTTTCTGAGATCAAGGAATGAAATTGCAAGGAATTTGAAATACATTTTCCAAAGCCTCCAGCTAGAGAGTGACTGAGCTGAATTTCCAGTACACAAAGAAACAATCCAGAGTCCATGCTCTGAACCCCAAGACCCCACTCTTTCTTGCTCATGACATCAGCTTATACCTATTTGGAGGCTTACTATGATAGCCAGATTATGTTTTAAGTATATTACAAATACTACCTCCTTTGACCCTCAATAAGTCTACAATATAGGTGTCATTTTCAACTGAAATTTGCACATAAAGAAACAAAGGCTGAGGGAAGTTTTAAAATTTTCACAGAATCAGACAGCTAACCCATGCCACAGTGAGAGTTGAACCCAGACAGTCTGGATCTGAGTCCCTGCAGATGTGGCTGAGCCTCAAGATTCTGTAGTTGCAAGGGAGAGCAGACATGGAGAAGATACGGGGCCCTAAGGGGAGGGGAGAGAACTTTAGTTCATCAGCTGTAGAAGGCAGCAGCCCTGGAAAGGAAGTGGTCCTCTGGTTCAAAGATAGCTCTTACCTGAATTTCTTCTCTTCTCCATATTCGCCATGGCTCACCTGGACCAATACAAAGGTAGAGCCAAACTCCTGCCCCTTCCCCTCTCTCTTCTACATGCTCATCAAAGCTCACCTGGAAAAATAAGGATTACACTCATCCACCATCCCTTTCTATTCTCTGTCCTCATCAAGGCTCACCTGGACTAAATAAACAGAAGGATCACACTTATCCTCCATTCCCTTCTCTTCTGCATCTTCATCAAGTTTCAGTGGACTAATAGTAAAGAATCCCAAATGACTTGTCTGCATTCTTCTCAGCCTTAGCCAGACCCTTATATGGATGTGTCCAGAAAAACTCCAGCCATTGTTAAGATAATGACAATGGTTTGCACGACATTGATGTAACCTGGCAGCAAAGGAGAGTGGACTGGAATGTGCATGAGTGAACAATGATGACTTCACTGTACTAGTCAGTGGGGCAGTAGATGCTCTTGAGTGAGCATGTGTACCATGTGGCCGTCACATTCAAGATGACTGAGTGAGTAGAGCAATGAATCTGCATCAAATTTTGCGTTAAGCTTGAACATTCCTCTATGAAAAGTATTTGGATGACTGGGAAGGCCACAGCTATAAACAACTGGTGATTGGCAGCTTCATCACAACATGCTTGCTCATGCATCACATCTTATGTGTGAAAACATCAATTCACCCACGTGACTCAGCCCCACTACAGCCCAGATTTGGCATCCTGTGACTTTTGGCTTTTCACAAAACTAAAATCACCTTTGAAAGGGAGGAGATTTGAGAGCATTAATGAGATTCAGGAAAATATGATGGGGCATCTGATGGAGATGGGGAGAACTACGTGAGGTCCCAAGGTGCCTACTCTGAAGGGACAATATTGAGGCATCATTGTTCCATGTATGGTGTTTCTTGTATCTCATCTCTTCTTCAATAAATGTCTCTGTTTTTTATATTACATGGCTGGATACCTTCTGGACAGACCTGGGATGTCAAAGATCTGACCCTCTTAATTCTCAGGTCATAAACCTTCAAACGGTTACCATTGTCTAAAGCAGTACTGTCCATTGGAACTTTCTGTGATGGAAATGGTCTATGTATACAATTTCCAATATAGTAGCCACTAAACATATGTGGCTACTGAGCACTTGGAATATTATCTGTTCCACTAAAGAACTGAATTTTTAATTTTATTCAATTTAAATAGCCTCATGTGGCCAGCAATCACCTTATCGGACGATGCTGGTTTACAGTATGAAATCCCAAGTCCTTTGTCTGACTATGAGACTTTTCCTGACCTGGGCACTGCCTTTTCATTCAGTCTAGAGTATTCTAATCACCCATCCTCCACCTGCAGCTGCTTGCAGCATCCTGACCCAGGTGAGCTACTTTTGAGCACTTGGACTAGAGCAAGATAAAAGAAGTACACAGCTTAAGGAGGGGTCATTCTCAGTGTCATGCAGTTCAGAGTCTAGAAAGCCCTCAGTGCTTTTTCTTCCCCATCGGTCCCCACCTTCAAGCCCCCTCTCAAATGCCTCTTCCACCAGATAGCCTTTCTCAACATCCTTAGCCAGAGCTGGCTCCCTTTCCCTCTGTGTCACCTAGAGCTTACATAACACATTGTCATCCCCCTTCTCACACTGAGCCTCCTGTCTGTTTCTCCATCTGCCCCTCCTCTGGCTGGTCAGTTTTTTAAGATCGGGGACCGTGAGTCATTCACCTCTACATCAATGCCCTCAATGCAGAGAAGGGTTCATTCAGTGAGTACAAATTAAATTATTTAGTTGAATGGAGGTCTTCCATTTATCTGGCCTGATCCACAATCACAGATCCCCTCTCCACTAAAAAAAAATCTCAGACATGATACAATTTGGGATTAATCCAAGACATGTGATGTCAGCAAACAGAAGGGAGAGGAGAAGTTATCACTCACAACTTTATCTAAATTCTTTTCTAAGTCCAGCTAGATTTCTCTACTGCAAGGTACCCTCCATCCCAATCCTTGGCCCCTCCAATGTACATCCCAGCACCTTCTGTCCCCTTGCTGCCACATGGCCTGGCTCTGTTGGCCTCTGCCAGGTTTTGGGCTCTGTCACACCTCCTCTTACCTCCAGTAGAATTGGATGCTGTTGGTCTTGGCAACCCCCTTGAGGCTACACTTGTTCCTCTACCAGCTCTAATTGGTTACCGAATAAACAGCCAGAGAGCTTCAGGATAGGCCCACATGCAGGACCTTCAGACTGGGTGGAAAATGTCAAGATGTATTGGAACTTCTGCTCTGAATCATGTCTGGAGAATGAAATATTGGAGAGAGCCAAATCCTGAAACACATGAGAAAAACAGGAGAATGGAGCACAGTTCTCCTTGGAGCTCCTGTGTCTTTGCAACACGCTTGGGAGGAGAAAAAAATCCATGTGCATGGGCAGAGCCAGGAGGCTGCTGTGCTGAACCTTCCTGTGCTGTATGTTTTGCTCCGTGGGGGTTGCATGAGCTCACGTTACTCACTGATGTTTTGTGCCTGTGGATGGTTCAGAAGACATGAACATGTCAAAGATTCCTCTGAAATGTGGAACACCTAATATAGGACAGGAAGTAATAGTCATATGGTTGCCTGGAGTCAGGGCTTATCTCAAATATACTCACTTATAATCAGAGGATCTGCAGCCAGAGAGGGGAGGTGACTTAGCTGAATGCACAGAGAACATCAGTAGCAAGGGAGTCCAGGCCTCAAACCTGGGTTCCCTGACTCCCAGGCGAGTGCTCTTTCTGCTATAACTCAACAACAGAGGGCACATGGGTTCTGGCCACATGAATTGACTTTCTCTCTCAACTGTCTCCCCTAATATCTTTAAATGTCATCAGCAGAGTGGATTAGAACTGAGATGTTCGCTGTCAGCTCTGAGATCATTGTATCTTCTTGGTAGGGTGATTAGAACAAGCTTAGAAGCTAGGGGCAAATGACCTTGGGTAAAGTCCAGATCCACTTGTTTGCTGCTGTCTGTGGGAACATTATTTAACTTGCTGGGCTTCAGCCTCCCATCTGTCAAGTGGGGCTGGTAAACCTGACTTTGCTGGCAATTTGTGGGGATTAAATGAGATAATGGAGATAAGGTACCTAATTCGACAGTTCCGCTTATCATATTGAGTGGCTGTCCTAGGCCTCCTCTGGGGATTCAGAGGTGCCAGCTGGATGCCCAAGTGATGGTAGGCATTCTTCATAGCCACATGGAAGGGGCAGGTTGGGGGCAGAGATGCCAGTGAAGGCAGCCCCATTGGCTACAAACACTTAAACCTAAGGAATTTCTTTCACTGCACGTGCACCCTGCTACAGCCCCACTTCAGGCTGGGCTGGGCTCTGGCTGGCTCTGCAGCACCCCCTTTCCATTCCCCTCAAGACATCTGGAGCAGCTGACTCAGGCACCAATGAGATAATGTTTTTATTTGCTCTGTTTGCTTTTTGTTTATAAGCCTGGGCTCCTGGGAGAAGCCAGATCCAAAAGCAGGTCTGAGATGTGAAGGTCAGCCCTAAGGCTGACCACAGGACCACAGGGCCTGGGCCCAGCTGGGGAAAACACCAGGCCTCCACACCTAACAGGCCTGTCCTAATGGCCCTGCCCTGCACTGTTATAGCACTTCTCTGTGCCCAACCCTGGGTGGGAGGCTGTGGACACAGAGGCAAAGCCAGGAAGGTCCCTCCCCTTGAGACCCTCAGGGGCTCTCGCAAAAGGGGGAGACTATAATATAATGCAACACCATCAAGCTATGACAACGATAGAAGCTAATAGGCTTATTTAAGAATTAAATTAGCCGTAGCAAGTCCTTAAGAAAAGTTAACAATTATTTTCATGGAAAGGGAAACACAGAAACTTCTTTGGAAGCAGCAAGGAGGCTCAGAGTCTAATCCTGTGGTGGGGTCAGGTGGGATGTGCTGAAATCCATGCTGGACTTTGCTTTGAGGATGGCACAGAGATGTATACAACTCAATTTCTGTCCCCCAACAGCTCTTAGGTCTGGTCAGAGAGGACACACAAATAATTACACGACTGTGCAAATCCTACAGGAACATGCTCTAACATCACAAGCTCCTGAGCTTCCAAGAGCCTCAGTTTTCCCATCTGGACCTATACCCTCGCTATCATAATAATCTTTTCTTAAGAGGCTTTTAAGAGATGAAAGGAGCCAGTCTATGTAAAGCAGCTTGCAGTGCTCACAGATCATTGTCAGAGCTCAGTCAACGTGCTTTAGCAGGAAGAGAGTGGTGATGACTAGGAAGGCACTGCCATGAGCCACTCAGGGGGTGGATATGCATTGGGGGTGGGGAACACTTGGAAAGCACCCACAGTGGAAGTGGCCACAATGAAAAGGCACACCTGCATTCACATGGTAAACAGGGATCAGAATCCGAACTGTAACCCAGGTCCATTTCTCATTCCTCTGTAACTCCCCAAATCTCATCTTTGTACACCACCAGTTTTCTCGTCTTAGAAGGGCCTAAGGGTGCTCTGTCAACCTCCCCTATCCAAGAGACAAAAAGGCTTGCCTTTCTGCTGCCTTTAGAATATCCAATGCCATTTTCCAGTTATTATTAATACCTCTCGTAAGCCCCAATTCCCATGCTTCATCCAAGATGAAACTGATCAGTAAAGCAATTTGCTCAAGGTCTCATGACCAGAGGTGAGACCCGGGCCTGAAACCAGGGTTCCTGGATCTTTCCTCATTTCTAACATTAGATTAAAATCATGTCTGTATGTGAAGCACACTGGCATATAGTTATTTCCTTCTTCTCATCTGATCTCTTCCACCAGACCTGCTGTGGCTCCCAGTTCCTCCAATCAGTACATTCTGGAGAAGTTCCTGGGTGGCTTTGTCCCTTTACAAAAGAACAGGACTGGCAGAGAGGATTGCTCCGAGCCTATGCCCCATAGCCCTCAGGAAAAAGTCCAGACCCTTGCCCCTGACATCAAGGTATCCCTTGTGAACTCCAGCCCCTCAGATTCTGCCTTCTCTTTGAAATCCTGCCCTGGATACAGTTTCCTGTGCTCTTGGCCACAACAGCAATATGGTGGCATGCTCAGACACCTGGAAGTCACTGCCTATGTGGGGAATTGTACCCACCACTAGACTATGCTTCTTAAGAGTTTTGCAAACCTTATTAACACCATGTTCCTCTGTTATTCAGCACAGGGACAGGCACAGGTAAATAGTTGTTGAATTAATGCAGCTATAAATGAATACATAAATCGGTGGAGCGATGGGAATAACGATGCCTGCCCTTAATGAATATGCAGAGTTATTGTGGTAAAGATATGAAATGTGCGAGAGCAGGACAAATGATGCAGTGCCACAAAAATGTGGACCATTATCCCCATGGGTTTCCAAAATGAACCCTGAAGATGCAGTGTGTGGGCTCATACAGTCTGTGTTGGTCCCATGTGTGTTGCTGTTTGGGTGTCAGGGGTGGAGGAGACTTGCAAAGCAAACTTGTTTATCATTATGAAAGGAGCCATGTTGTCGTTTCCAACAGAGGTTAACATAGTAAATGCAATCAGATCATATTTAGATTAATGGGGCAGATCCCAGCCATAGAGCAGTCTGCCCTTCCAACTCAGTGGGCCACGTATAAATTCCAAAGGCTGCAAGTTGATCTTAACTTCCTAGGTTCACTCAACTTCTCTGAGACTCAATTTGCATTAGTTAATGCATGTCTGGGAGGTGCCTATCCTAGTGTCTGCCCCCTGGTGAATGCTAAGTGACTGTCAGTGATGCTGGCAGGAATAATGATATCAACAAGGCTGGCAATCGACTACTCCCAAATCCCAGCGCAGCACCTGGCTTATAGGTCAGGCTAAGTAATGTTTGTTGAAGAACAAATAAAGTCAGGTCCTCCAGGAGAACTTAATCAGGCAAGAGAGATAAACATGTGGAGTGAGTTACTTGGGAAAGCAATTGAAGCCAAAACTCTAAATGAGTTCATGAGAAATCAGGTTTGTTTCTTTGTAAGTGATGGATGAAAAATATGGTGAAAAAACAGGAAACTGGGATCCTGATGAACCAGAAAGAAGGGCAGTGATTGAAAAAGGCCAGATGGCTTCTTCTTTTTCTTAGCATTAGGTCCATTCCACAACAAATGGGGAACTACTTTATATGAATTAAACTATGGTCATTCAACTGGGCTGGACCGCAAGGCATGGTGGGATCTCATTGATACTTTGGAATCCTTTTGGATCCCTTGGCCAGGTAACTGACAAGTAGAAGAGATGAAGTATGGGGGACAGGAATGCCAGGGATCCTGAGTGCCTACCAGGCAGTAGTGCTTGGGTATAACTTGTCAGGGTCTGTGCACTGGGACTCCCCTAGCCCAGTGACAACTGATTAGACCAAAGATTCACTTTCTGGCTAGAATCTAGACATCAGGTAATGGGCAGCAACCTTGGGAATCTGGTTTGAGCATCTGCCCTACAGGAATAGTTCATACTATATGCTGATACAGGGACACTGTCAGGATCTCTCTAGAAAAGTTATGAATGAGACACATAGAGAAAATTCAGTGAAAAAGAGTAAACATAGTGGGGAGACCTGTAAGAAGAGGGAGAAGCAGTTGGACATAGAGAAACAGAAGGGAGGCACAGGAATAAGGAGCACCAGAACAGGGAGTGCCGTGACGGCTTCTGAGGAGGATGAAAATTCCAGGCTGCTATTGTCTGTTTGTTATGAGGCACAATCGTGCTGCTCTCCCTGAGGCCTGGCAGAGTGGCTCTCAGTTTCTGGAATTTCTCTACTTCCCTGAGTATCTTTCCATGAAATCTCTGCATTGGAAGCAACCTAATTTCTTATTTGCATCCTGAAAGAGACGCCTGTCCACATGTCCTGTTTTAGGTTTGGGCTTCACCTGCACTGAGACTTACTGTGAGAGTCTGCAGAGGAGAGTTCTGGGTCAGGTATCTTGGTTCTTCCACTCTGCATGGTTGACCCCAAGCCTCCTGGTTTAGGAAACATTTCATCTTTTGTGAGAAGGCCTGAGATTGTGTGTAGCGGGGAGTGCCAGGTCTCAGAAAAATGTTATTTGTAAGAGATAGGTCCTAGGACCCTAACCAAGATATTTAAGTTGCCAGACCAGGTATTTGTTCAAGCAGGAGATGAGACTCATGTCAGGAGTGAGGGGGATGCCAGGGGTATCATACAATGGGCATCCCCCGTCCTAGATCTGGGAGTGCTCTAAGCAGCCCAGGGGAACAGAGCTGCCCATGACTGCCGCCAGGCTCACCAGTCACCAGACCCTGTTGACAGTGATCAGTGGCAGGTTACTGCTCTCTGAGTGGGGTGACAGACCCCTCTCAGAGCTAACTTGTTGGGCCATGCTCCTTAATTATCAACAACACTGCTGAGTTGACCCAGGTAGGGTAGGGCTGGACTTCGAAGCTGAAAGTTTATGGATTGTTGGAGAGTTGGTCTGGGAAGGCAGTAGCTGACACCTGGGTTTTTCCATTTTGTACAGACACTGATTAGATATATTCTCTGCTCTTCTCTAAGGCTACAGTGTTGTTAGAGACCATGTCCTAGTTTTCTCTGTGTTTGCAGCACCCAGCATGGTTCCAGGCATGTGGGAAGTGTTCAGTACATCACTGCAGAATTTATGAGTATCATTTAGATCTGGGGAGATAGCATCCTATGAAAAGCACAAACCTGATTCCAAATCACATACTCTTCAACCTCAGGTTCTCACAGGCAGTATTCATTGATGTCCTTCCTGCCTGAAGCAGGGAAGAAATGCTTATTTGGAAGAAAGTTTAAATCCTGCCTTTAGCAGTTACAAGCTGGGGGCCTAACAGAGGGTCACCTAACATCTCTGTGTCTGTTTTCCCATCTGTAAAATGAGGAGATAATGCCTATTCATGGAGTAACAAACATTCAGTGAGATGACACGTGAGAAAACAGCAGCCCACAGCACAGCCCAAGAAATGTTTGTTGAATGGCAAATGCCATTCTGGTGACTAAAGTTCACCATGGCTCAGTTCTGCTTTTTGCCTTGACTCATCTCACCATTGTCTGCCAAAAATCGTTCTGAGCTCAGCCTTGCTCTTTCTCAAACTAAGAGGAATATTCATGGGCTGGTTGGAAGCCACTCATGGCCATCTACTGCCCATCCTTCAGAGACAGGCATTAATGGACAGATGTTAAAAAGGGAGTCCTGGGCACTGAGAGTGTGAACTCATCATTGAAGCCACTTATTGGGGAGAGCACCGACACCTTTAGAAGGCGCGATTCAGCAGTGCCAGTTTCTGGCACCAACTGTTAGCAAAGGATTCTTATTTTACCAATGCCTCTGAGCTTATGCAAGTGTCCTTTGGGTTAGAGAAGCCATAGGTTTTGATATGCTAAATACATGAATAACTAAGGCAGAATGTCAGGAGACAGGTAGGGACAAAGGTTATGATTTTATAAGGCAGGTATATTGAGAAAAGGCCACGATAACTTCTTTATGTCTTCCCTGAGAAAAATGTGCACAAAGCAATAGATTCCAACTTCAGAGAGCATGAAGACTCACACAGAGGCCTGTCGGAGGTCTGTAGGATGGGATGTGTCACCAAGGCGTGGGACGCATCACTGCATTTATTGACCGGACAGTCTGAGCCAGGGTGTTTCCAAATATTGTCTCTCATCCACACTCCAGTCCTTCAGAGTACAGAATATCATCCCAATTTTTATTTTGTCTACTATGTTGGCATAAATATAATTGTTTAAAAAATCAAATACAACTAATGGTCTTATAATAAAGAACAGTAATTCCTTCTCTTTGTCCCTATAAACCAGTTTTGATCCCATATTTGGACTTCCAACTACTTTAACTGTTATTTACAATTCTAAATTAAATTTTCATGCTGCTTTTTGATATGTCAATTTGAGACATCTTCTGAGGTAAATATTGTTTGTTGACATTATCACAATACAGTAATTGAGTAATCAGTTCTCATGCACCATCATCCTGGTGGACATGAAGTGGTATTTCATGGTGATTTTGATTTGCATGTAATGATGTTGAGCATCTTTCCATGCGTGCATTGACTATTTGTATAACTACTTTAGAGAAATGTCTATTCAGATAACTGGTCATTTTTAAACTGGGTTGTTATTTTATTATTTAGTTGCAAGTGTTCTTTATATATTCTGGAATATAGATCCCTTGTCAATATTTACAAATGAGTTGTAATATTTTCTCTATTTGTGGGTTATCTTTTCACTTTCTTCAAAGCATTGTTTGAAGAATAAAAGTTTTAAATTTTTATCAAGTCCAATTTATCTTATTTTCTTCTGTTGTTTGTGTTTTGGTGTCATATATAAGAAGACTGCCTAACTCACAGTAATTAAAATTTACTACTATATTTTCTTCTAAAATGTATACAGTTACTGCTCTTACACTTATGTCTATATAAATTTTGAGGATCTTTTTGTATATGGTGTTGTTATATTTATTTTTAGATGGTTGACATTGTTTGCTTCTATTTATTTACCTTTCTTGCATTTTTAAAAATTATATTTTAGTCCCTTTATACCCTCCTCCCCCCAGCAATCCCCACACTGTTGTCCATGAGTCCTTTTTCCTTTTTGCTCAATCCCTTCACCCCTTAACCACCCCCCACCCCCATAGCTGTCAGCCTGCTCTCCATTTATGAATCTGTCCCCATTTTCCTTGTTAGTTCAGTTTGTTCATTAGATTCCACATATGAGTGAAATCATATGTTATTTGTCTTTCTGACTGGCTTATTTCACTTAGCATAATGTTCTCCGGGTCCATCCATATGGTCGCAAAGGGTAAAAGTTTCTTCTTTTTTATGGCCAAGTAGTAATTCCGTTGTGTAAGTGTCCCATAGTTGTTTTATCCATTCATCTATTGATGCACACTTGGGCTGCTTCCATATCTTGGTGATTATAAATAACTTTGCAATGAATGTATGAGTGTTTATGTTCTTTCAAATTAGTGTTTTGGGTTCCCTCAGATATATTCCCAGAAGTGGAATTGCTGGCTCAAAAGGCAGATCCCGTTTTAATTTTTTGAGGTGTCTCCATACTACTTTCCACAGTGGCTGCACTACCAACAGTGCAGAAGTGTTCCCCTCTCTCCACATCCTCACCAGCACTTGTTGTTTGTTGATTTATTAATGATGCCCATTCTGACTGGTGTGAGATGGTATCTCATTGTGGTTTTAATTTGTATCTCTCTGATGATTCGTGATGTTGAGCATCTTCGCATATGTCTATTGGCCATCTGTAGGTCCTCTTTGGCGAAGTGTCTATTCAGGTTCTTTGCCCATTTTTTAATTGGGTTGTTTGTTTTTTTGGTGTTGAATTTTGTAAATATTTTATAAATTTTGGATATTAAGCCCTTATCAGATGTATCAGTGAATATGTTTTCCCATTCCGTGGGTTGTCTTTTTATTTTGTTGAGGATTTCCTTTGCTATGCAAGAACTTTTTAGTTTGAGGTGGTCCTATTTGTTTTGTTTATTTATTTTTGTTTGTTTCCCTTGCCTGGGGATGTATATCCAATAAAATATTGCTATGAACAATGTCTGAGATTTTACTGCTTGTGTTTTCTTCTAGGATTTTTATGGTTTGAGATCTAACATTTAAGTTTTTTTGATCCATTTTGAATTTATTCTTGTGTGTGGTAGAAGAAGGTGTTTTTTTTTTTTTTTTCATTTTTCTGCATGTATCTTTCCAATTTTTCCAATACCATTTGTTGAATAAACTATCTTTAGCCCATTGTATGTGTTTACTTCCTCTGTTGAATATTAATTAACTAAAAAGGTATGGTTTTATTTCTGGTATCTCTATTCTGTTCCATTAATTTATGTGTCTGTTTTTATGCCAATAGCAGGCTGTTTTGATTACTATGGCCTTCTAGTAAAATTTGATATTAGGTAGCATGATTCCTCCAATTTTGTTTTTCTTTCTCAGGATCACTGTTGCTATGCATGCAGGGCCTTTTGTGGTTCCAGATAAATCTTTGAAATATTTGTTCTAGTTCTGTGAAATATGTCATTGGAATCTTGGAAGGAATTGTGTTGAATCTAGGGATTGCTCAGGGTAGTATGGACATTTAACAATGTCAATTCTTCCTAACCATGAACATAGTATGTGCTTCCACTTACTTGTATCTTCAATTTCTTTCTTTGGTGCCTTATAATTTTCCAAGCACAGGTCTTTTAAATCCTTGGTTAGGTTTATTCCTAGGTATTTTATTCTTTTTGAAGCAATTGTGAATGAAATTATTTTCTTGATTTACATTTCTGTTAGTTTGTTATTGCTATATATAAACACAACTGATTTATGAATATTAATTTTGTATCCTGCCACTTTGCTGAATTAATTTATCAGTTCTAGTAGATTCTTGGTGGATTCTTTGGGCTTCTATACATACAGAATCATGTCATTGTGAATAAAGGCAGTTTTAGTACTTCTTTTCCAATTTGGATGTCTTTTATTTCTTCTTCTTGTCTGATTGCTGTGGCTAGGGCTTCCAGTACTATGTTGAATAAGAGAGGTGAAAGACATCATTTGATTTTTAAAGTGAATTTACCCTTGCCCTGACTGATGTGGCTTAATTGATTGGACATTCTCCTACAAATTGAAAGGTTATTGGTTTGATTTCTAGTCAGGGCACATGCCTGGGTTGCAGGTTTGGTTGCTGGTCAAGGCATGTGTAATAGGCAACCAATCGATGTTTCTCTCTTACATCAAAGTTTTTCTCCCTCTTTTCCCTTCTTTCTAAAAATGAATGAATAAAATCTGCATAAATAAATAAATAAATAAGAATTTACCTTTTTTCTACTAATATGGCAGTTACCTACTGTAGTTATATAAAAAAAGTTATTGATATTTATGTATTTATTTTTAGCCAGTAATCTTCTAAAGTAGAAAATTTTTAGTTTTTTTTTCCTTTTGGCATTAAGAAACAGAAAATAATAATTGATTTTTAAATCTCCTTCTTTTTTATCCTTACCTGAGGACATTTTTTTCATTGCTTTTATGGAAAGAGAAAAGGTGGGAGAGAGAGAGATGTGAGAGAGAATGATCGATCTGTTGCCTTCTTATAATGCCCCAGTTGGGGATCAAACCTGTAACCTAGGTATGTGACCTGACTGGGAATTGAAAACATTTTGGTCTATGGGATGATGCTCCAACCAACTGAGCCACACTGGTCAGGGCTTAAATCTCCTTTTCAACAGATTTATCTCTTTGTACTTTATTTCACTGACTTAAATTTCTGGAACAATATTAAATACAAACAGATATGGTGGAGATCTGTGTTGTGTTCTTGAATTTAATGGTAATGTACTGGTGTTTAATTTTTAAGTTTAAAATTGACTTCTCACATTCTTTACCATGTGAGAACTATCCTTTTATTCCTTCTGTACTATTTCTAGTTTAATCAGGTCAGTATGGTAAATTTCATCAAGGTGATCTGTTATTTCTCCTTTACCATCTCATATATTAAATTAATGCAGTTATCAACATTTTCAGTATTGAAGCATCCTTGCACTTCTGGAATGAACCCTGCTTGGTCAGAGTACATTATTCTTTTAAGATACTTCTGGTTTGAATCTCCTCATTTTATTCATATATTTGCACAAATGATATTGGCCCCCCATTAATATTTGTCAAATTCTCTTTTTTGAGTGAAGCCAAACTACATTAAGAAAGTAAGGTAGGTTAGCAAGTAAAAGCCCAGATGAGATTTCAAGACCTCATTTCTATTCATTTTGAAGAACCTGGTCATTGATCATCTGACAAATTATTTATTGTATATCACAGTTTTTCACTCCAAGATCCTGTCCATATTTTAGCAAAGCATGGAAAAGAAGTACTAAAGCATCACAAGGCAGTACCAGTAACATAAATCTGCAATAGTTATACTACTATTTATTAAGTGCTTGCAATATGCCATACTATACTTGATGCTACATATATTATTTTTCTTTCTCCTCCTCCTCTTTCTTCTCCTTCTTCTCCTTATATAATCATCATTATTATCAATACTATTACTGGCAAAAATGTTTGGTTATTAATTTGTGTTTTTCCTATGATAGGAGGCTCAAAAAATGTGTCTAGAGCATAACTCTCTGACAGAGTTATTAAAGACTTTTGTGTTGCAGCATACAAAGATAAGGCATCTAAAAGATACTTAACACCTATTCCCTTTGCTTGAGGGACTTATTGAGGGAAGTTGGTATTTGTTGTGGGAAAGGAGGCAGAACTGGACCTACAAGGTAAGCAAATGTTATCATCCTAAAGCCTAGGGTAGGGGAGCATGCTGTGGCAGGTCCCATGAGTGACAGAAACTTACACAGCATCCTGAGATGCTGCCTGGGTTTCTCATGGATTGGTACATGGATGTCACAGAACTGGCCACTGAGAGTCAGTTTGGGGACCTTTGCAAAATAGTCCCATGCTCATGCTTAGCATAGGGACAAAGAGTTCCCTGTTTGTGAGTGGAAACATTTTCATTTTAACATCTTAATGAGCAGCTATGGACTGAAGAATAGTGTTCTTTCTTCCATTCAGACATCACGGAAGACTCCCGAATTTCTGTATGTAGTTTCAAAAGGAGACAAGAGTTTTCCCCAACTCCACCTTATCCAAGTAGTGGTTTGTTTCTTTTTTTTTTTTTTCAGTGTTGGGAGCAAATTCCTATTGTCTATCTATACAACTCTCATTCAAACTTCTGTTTTTTAAAAAAATCATCATTCCCATTCTCAGATAAACAAACTAATACTCAAGAAGTTAAGTAACTTGTCCAAGGTCATGATATCACCCTTAGTTGACCTGAGTTAAGAAACCGTGTCTCAACAATCGTACTATGCTGCCTTACTTAAAACAAACAAAACAACAAACCATTTCTTACTGAGGGACTACTTTATGCCAGGCAAAAAACTAAATGCCATATATATATATATATATATATATATATATATATATATATGTTTATACATGCATAGATAGGTATATATGCACTATTTAATGTGTGTATCTAATCTCTGGTCCTTACAAAAAACTTTCAAGGAAGGTATTCTTATTATTGTACTCATCTTACAATAAAGCAGAAGATGAAAAATCATTCCAATAGTTGATAAACCTAGTATCTAGCTCCAGCTCTGCCACTAACTCTTAGTTTCTTCATTTGTGACATGAGAATAGCAAAACTTGCTGTTCCACATTATTACGGGTATTGAGTGAGGCATCAGAAATAGCAGGATCTTGTTAACTGTAAAACAATGTGCACACGTGGACCTTGCATTCTATTGAGATTGCAATCTGTACTGCTCATCGCGACCGAGAGCCTCTCTCCGCAGTTACCAGGATACTGAGACATACATTACAATGCAGAGGGGACCAAGACACCAGGAGTTAGACACCGGCCTTGGAAACTGATTGTTTACATTTGTTTGTAGTCTCCTTGAAGCAGAGGTTAGGTCATAGTTCTCTGGTCCTGGCAAAGTCAGCTGGAAACTGCTAACAGCCAGTCATCCCATCTGATTGCCTCTTTCCAGGCCTTCCCTGCATTCAGGGAAGACAAATAAACAAGATACACTCTCATCACCACTCCAAGGAATCTCCTTTTGGCAGCTGTTCCCAGCAGCAGAAATGCTGGAGATTTGTGTATGCAGTTTATCCACAGGGCCCAGAAAAGTGATCTCCCAGTAGAAATCTAGCCATTCCAAGGAAGGTCCAAAGAGATTTGACGTGCAGCCGCTTGCACTCAGAATGACATTGAGACACACGTCTGTGCTCTGAGGTTGCTGCTTGGTGTTGGCTGCAGCCAGAGTTGCTTAAGACATACTAATCCAGCCTGTGATGGAGAGGTCTAAAGAATTTGTCGAAGAGTCGCTACTATCGGCCTCATTGGGGCCACAGCTCTGTAGAACCCCCTGAAAACAGCCAGACTATCTGAAAGGCAATGGGGCTTTCAGGAGAAATTCAGTAGGAAACAACTGAGATAATAGCATTGGATTTCTTTCTCCGTCGACATTAGGTAAGTGTGTCTGGGAAAGGAGGCACATGGGACCCAAAAATGCACCCGTGAGGGTAGAGACCTATCTTGTATTCTGTGCTCATTCTGTACTCCATGCATTTGGCAATGGCTGGTACATACTTGATACTCTATAAATATTGGTTGACAACTGAGTGAATGAGTATTTTGGCAGTAAGTGAGGTGGTCTTGCTTGCTCTAAGTCTTTGTACAATTTAAGAATTTTTTCTTGTGGAGGAATAAATTCTGCACTAACCCAGTTTCTTTCATGAAAAATTGCAGTGGCAGATATGTAGGGAGCAACAGCCCTAGGCACAGAGTCAGAAGTTCTGGGTCTGAATTTTGACTTGTCCTCTGACTAGTTGTGTGGCCATGGAGGAGTTACATAAGGATTTTGAACTTCAAGTTCCTTATCTGAGAATTTAGAGCAATAATTCTTACCCCATGAGGCCTTTTTCCCCATAATTCAGTAAAAAAAAAAAAAAATGTGTGTGACCTGCCAGTTTCTGGGAGGTGGCAGCTAAGAGTAAGAGCACATGTCTGGCACCAGAATGTGTTCAGATCCTGGTTCTGCCACATACCAGCTGAGTGTCCTTGGGCTAGTTACTTAACTTCTCTAATTCTTCTCTTCATCTCTAAAAAGAGGATAGGAGTATCTGCTCCATTGGATTGAGGGGATAATGAATGTAACATGTTTAACAGCTGCTACAATATGGTAAGCACTTATTATTACTATTATTATTAGAAAGAGGAAGCAATTTCTCATTTGCATCAGCCTTTGATTAGATTAAGATGCTATTTGTTTCTTACAGATTTTTCTTGATTTCTGTTTAATAAACTTTTAAGAGCACAGCTACCCCATGCCACTGAGTTTTGCTATAGAATTTTTATGCAATGTATCATTTTTTTTGCATTTCCTACCACAGTACCTACCCCTCCCCCCACCCCCCCACCCCCCGCCCACACACACACAACCTTGCTTCTTTTGGAATAGAACCGCTGAGACATGAAAGGGCTTTATGAACTGGATCACATTCTATGCCCTTCTCCAGATATTTCGGGTATAATCCAAGTTCATGATGCAATTAATGAAAAAGTGTAAACCAAGGGACACCTATCACACTGAGGCATCATGTGGCTATTTCTCCAGTGTGATCTCAGAGAATTCTCTGATTGTACATAGAATCAGATTGTACATAGAATCAGATTGTACATAGAAATGCTTCAAGAGAAATGCTTCAAGTTTCTCATCTCTCCAGAGGGGATTCCTGACTCATAGCGACGGAGTGAAGCTCCAAATACATGGTACATAAGCAAAAGCTTTTAATCGGAAGAAGACTGAGGACACAAGTACTGTGATGTGGTCCTCAGAGCAAATCCTTCATGCTCTCTTCTTCTGGGTGGTTGAAGAACCTCATAAAGATCCTCCTCAATGAATCATCCACAGCTCTCAGAGCTGCTCAGATCGCTGCCTGCATAAAATTGCAGCATTTCCATGATGTTCTTTACACAGCTGGCGCCCCCTTTTTCTAATGCAAAGAGCTGCTCACAGAAATTCTGAAGGTCAGAATTCTCAATCACCTAGCTCCTGCTGCATTGCAATCTTGATGACTAATAAATGGCATTCTCATAGGAAAGACCGTTCTTGAAAGAGCTGGCTCAGCACTGCCACCTCCCTTCTCTACCTTTTTCTCCCTTTCCTTTAGCTTCCTGTGAAGCCCTGGTAAGTGTTTGAATGAATCCCCAGGTGAGGTGGTTGGGAGAGGAGCAGGGTCTGGAGGGTGCATCACTAAAGCTTCTAGGCACCTAGAAGGTTCCTGTCTTGGCCAGATAGAGCTCAGGGCCCAGCGGATTAGTCAAGCTAGGCTCCCTGTGGGCAAGCATAGGTCCTAGCACCTCCTAGGTTGCACTGTGCCCTGTTATTTTACTAGATGCTTTTCTATGTCTAACTTCATTCTCACTATGCCATGAGATAGGAATAATTTTCCAGTTTTCCAGATTAGAGACTCGAGGCTCAGGGAGGTTAAGCAACCTATCTGAAAACACACAGCTGGTAAGTGACAGAGCTGGAAGTCAGATATGAATCTGCCTGACACTTAACCTCAGGGTTTTTTTTCCCCCCCAAAACAATCTACCTCCACATGTTGAGTCAAGATAAGTTCACAGGCTGAATCCCAGACATATTTTGCCTTGGTCGTAAAAACATTTTTCAAATGAAAACAGAGTATTGATGAATAATTTCCCAAGGAGATTTGCATGCTGGAATGCTGGTGATTGAGCTAATGAAAATCAGCAATTCCATTAGCTGGGCAGCTTTCTTCCTGAATCTTCAAGTCTCAGAGACCCAGAGGTTATTTCTGATTACATCAGCAGCTGTATGGATCCAGTTGAGGAATCTCGAAACCACATGTGTGACTCACATGTCGTTGTTATAACAGTAGGAAACACATTAACTCAGCTTTAAAGAGCGTTCAGTGAGAAGTCAGGCTTCCAAAAACCAGTTTCTGGGTTTGTGAGGCACACAATCTAAGCCTTTTTGCTGATGACAGTGTCGTAGTGTAAGGCTGTACATTATGTGACCTGACAGATTAACAAGACTCGGTTGGCTTTTACAGACTCTGTGTCCCAGCACATTCCACTGACTTCTATAGCAGGTGACTAATGAATACTTCACTGCCGTGACATCTTGCGTTGCAAGCCATTGGGGTTGTCATTTGATTGAACAATGTATTTGAAACTGTTTTTAAAAATGTGTGTTACAAAATCACTCTGTGGAAATCATAAGAAGAATTCTTTTCAGCCTTGCTCAGCATGGACGTTAATGCCGGTATATTACTGACCTTTCTGAAGGAAGTAAGAGGTCACTTCTTTTTCTTCAAGTACATGTTGTTGATTCTTTTCATAGATTTTATGTGCTTAAAATCAGAGTTTTTCCACAGTTGGACCACCAATGGAGGGGGGTCTCAGAAATATTTAACACTCTGTAGTGTTCACATGGAAGTTGAAGGCCCAAAGCATATTCTGGGACTAGAAACTGGGTAGGACAGAAATTATTACACTTAGAGGCCAACATGAGTTCCATGTCACATTCTACTCCTTTCCTGGCTGCACGTTCTTGGAAACGTCACTGAGCTTCTCTGTACCTCAGTTTTCTTGTAACTAAAAATGGAAAAAAATAATGTATTTCATGGGGTAGGGGGTGGGGTCTGTGAGGATCAAAATAAGATGCTAGTTGGAAGATACCAGATACCTAGAAAGTGCTCAGAAATGTAGTCTTATTCATTTCTTTGCCTTCATAGGAACAGTGGACAGCTAAATAAGAAAACAAGTTCTCAAAACAAGATGCTAAGGCTGCTGGAGAGTGTAGAGGGAGGAATTTGGCAGTGCCAGAGTTACAGGGAGAGAAGGAGGAGGAGAGACCAGAGAGGCAACCACCATGAGGGTGTCAGAGGAAATGATAAATTCTGTTAAAAGACATGAGAGTTGTTCTGACTTAAGAGATTTGCTCTTTCAGGTTTTCTCTCTCCTGCCTTTTTAGGTGATATAGGGAGCAGGGGAAATAAACATATGCTTTTATTTACTGGAGGGAGGGGGGAGGGAAGGGGTAGAGACAGAGAGAGAAAACAGAACCTAATGTTGGGCTATTAAAATTGGTAAAACTGAAATGGCAATGCCTTGAAATGTCCTTTATATAACGGGCAGCCCTTTGCCAATGAACATCAATTACCTTGTCTCAAGTCTGCATGAACTCAGGTGTAATTTCTACTCCAGAGCCTTCTGTGGGATGAAGCTAAGGCTGGACTTTGCCTGAAATTGCACACTTGCTTGTCTTGTTCCCTGTCTCTGCCTTGCTTCTCTCACTCCTTTTCTAGGATCTCCTGGAAACATTTCCCTAATAAATCACTTGCATTTGAATTGTCATCTCAGGGTCTACTTCTAGAGAAAATGACCTAAGGCAATGAATTAGTTCAAGCACTTCATACTGAAATGGTGTGTGTATGAGTGTAATTTTAACTATTATAAGCCACTTCTCACAGTGTAAAGAAAGCCCATTTAATCGGAATAAAATTGATTCTTCCTGTTCCATGTTGAGAGTGGGGCAGGGACTCCTAGGATGTGACTGAGGACTACAGATGTTGACAGCAATCTCTGCTAGAAGCTATGAAGAAGGTCATGCTTTGACTGACAGTGATGGGGGTTGTGGGGGAGCAGTCTGGCATAGCTGAGGGTCTGGGTGATGCAAAATGTCCTGAGACTTCCACAGCAGTTGCTGTTTTCGGCTTTGGTGATGGAAAAGTCACAAGTGGCCACCTTCGAATATGTGGATTATGCAAATTTTCCTTGGCAATTCTGATGAAATAATAGGGACCACGATATCCTGATATTTTTTCAAGAGTTGGCTATCAAATCAGTAGGCATTCTGATCATATCATCACACCTTCTAATAATCCAAACATTCCAAGGAAATATTGTGCATGCTTATAGGCTTGGATATCTCTGAGGATGGAATTGGGGGCTCACCATTGATGGAGACATCCACACAGAGATAAAAGGGGCTCCTATCAGGGACATTGTAACTGGGATTCCAGTGCTGGCTGGGTGAGCAAGGGAATCAAGTAGATGGTCCTTTCAACTGCTAGGGATCATTGATTCCACAACTAACTGGACTATGAGCTTGGCAGGGACATTGGGGCATTTGCTGCTTTTCCCCACAGGAGAGCATTCACTGTCACTTGACACATTCCTTATAACTCCCCATCCTGAGTCTGTACCAAAGAGTGATAGGGATTAAAGCTGGATAAACCAAAGGCTCAAAATTCTATTCCCAGGTAGACTCTTTCTGTCTTGAGTTGTGTGGTCCACCTGGCTTTCATGGCACAGGACTGGATATTGTCCCAGGCAGGCTTGGCCCTGCCATCTCTCCACGCATACTGAATTATATGACACTCTGAGCCCCACCACCATTTGCCTCACCTGAATCTATCTGAAGGATGTCTCCTACTGTCATTCCTACCAGCTATGCAAGTTTCATGTTGGTGCTGCTGGTCCCACAGGAGGCTAAGTTTGAGGTCCAGGGATGATGTAGAAGGGACAACAAACATAGACCATGAAGGTAAAAAAAAAAAAAAATGACATTGGAGCTAGGTGAAACCAGTCACCTCAACTTTTTTAGCTTCCTAATTTTTGACTGGGTCTTTGAAAGAATAAAACTTATATGGGCCTAGATATTATTCATGAGAATTAACCTTCAAAAATATGGTAAGTTTTCTCTTCAATACAAATGCTAACTCTGGGCTCTGAGCTGTGGTACCCAGGGTCTGCTCATAGCGGAGTGTCTAGTGGTCATCCCTTTTCTGAGAAATTGTCAAAACAATGAAAAAACATGGGGGAGGGTGGAAGGTAGGGAAGAAATCTCTTATTAGTGTGAGGAAGAACAAGGACAACAGCATCAGGACCTGCTTTTCCTGTGAGACAGCCTTGGGACCTGGGATTGCCTAGCCCAAGGAAAGGATAACTATTGATGGAAGTCACCAAATGACATGGGAAAGAACAAGCAAATAGTTTCATGGAAAATGCCCTCCTGTAACTTTGTAAAAATCAGGCTGGTTATGAGAAGAGGGAGTAGGTCTGTGGTCTTGACCTTCCCTTGTAGACAATGCAGTCTGGAGAAGAGCGGGTTACGCTGCGTGTGGAGGACTCACTACTCTCCCTCACCATTCACCCGAATCCCACTGGGATATTCTAATCTCCTTGGAACACACTGCATTATCTGTACTCTAGCACAGCTCATGTTTCAAATGGCAGGCTGTGGAGCAATCTGATTGTTTTATAGACACAGCCAAGAGAGGAGTCTGATTCCTTGCTCTTGGCCAGGTGCCCTCTTTGAGGGAGAAGACCCTGTGGTGTGTAGAGACCAGCCAAATGCGTAAAGATTTCAGGAACTTCAAAGGCTTGGGAGGAGCCAGAAACAATAAAAATGAAAATGATAAACATTCAGCTGAAAGTCAGGCAAGTAAAAAAATCCCTGAGAAGTCACTCTGAGCAGAGTTAGGGGCTGATTTTCAGAGGCCTGTGGCAACATTCCACGGTTACACAATGTTCCAAGAAGCAATTATTAGCTTTGTTGTAGTTGTGATTAGCACAGTTAATGACTTGTAGAGGTGGAAACATAATGATAGTGGGAAAGATGAGCCCACTGAAAGGGGTTTCCGCTCCAGCCCCATGCTCTCCACCTAAGGGGAGCTCATCCTACCTTTCGGGAAGAGGGGACTAGAATGCCTCCATCCATCTTGAAATTTCAGTTTTGGAATTATTGTATAAGGAGAAATAAGATTTTTTTAAGAGGCAAAAACAGTTTCTGTATAATAGCTAGATGAAATTTGTATTATTAAAGGACCCATCACTTCCTGTGCACAAAGCTATGCCATGGGTTTCTACATCATTAGGGTCATGTCTATACAAAGACCAGGGGAGAATCAAAGTGGTCAGCTGGAATGTTTAGGTCCAAAGCATTGGAAGAGCTCAGCCTGAATGATCCGGTGGGGCTGAAATAGCTTAAAGAGGGGGAAAAAAAAGGTAGCTAACTGGATTTGATTCAATTTAGCAAGTGTGAGCATTTATTCTGTGCTTGGGTACTTTTTTAGGGAGGTGGGATATACCAGTGAACTTCCGTTCACTGAGCCCTTATCTCACTGAGCTTATATTCTAGAGGAGGAGACAGATGGTAAATAAAAGTCACAGTAACAAAGAGTATGTTTGAAGGTGATTAAGTGCTATGGAAGGGAGAAATGTGGAGCACAGAAAGGGCATTGGGGGTGTTGGGAAGTAGGTTGCAGATTTAAATAGGAGGTTTAAGTTTTGGCGTCACTGAGATGGTGAGATTAGAGCAAAGACATGAAGGAGGTGAGAAAGTTAGCCTACAGGTTTCTGGGGGAGGAGCATTCCAGAAAGAAAGAATTGTTCCCTACTCAGCGAAGCCAGGAGTGGGCCTCCTGTGTGTCAGAAGAACAGCAGGGGGCCAGGGAGGCTACACTGAAGTGAGTAATGAGGAGGGAGAGGATGGAAACTCAGGGAGGAAAGGGATTGGGAGGCCCTGCAAGGTCTTTGAGGCCATTGTGAAGATATCATCAGGGTACAATATTTCAAACACAAAGTTTGAATACCTGTATACCTGAGTACTGAGGTAACTCAAATAGTTCAGAAAGAAAAAAATTATATATATGTATATATATAATTCATATATATACATAAAATCAAGAAGCTCACAGTCTAGTGGGAGACATAAGTAAGTAAAACTATAGTAATAATACATGTGAAAAGTAGATAATACACTTAACAAAGTCTAAGATGCAGAATAGAGAGAAAGATCTATGATCATCTTTGGATGAACTGGGACAAAATTCTTACAGGAGAAGCTATCTGAGCCTACTGGTTCAAGTCAAGGAGAAGTTTGTTGGGCATTTACTTTATAGATGTGCGCACGGGGGCACTGAGACTCCGAGGTGTGGGCAGCTTGCCCCAAGTTGCCCAGCACTTAGCTTCCAGTCCAGGCTACTTCCTAATAGAGCAGTTGCCCCTCCTGTGTGTGGACCCAGTGGAGGTGTTGTTTGGGGTTATTCTCCTCTAGCTTCCCACTGAGGCCATGGAACACAAAGCGTTTGCCGAACTTGCTCTCTCGGCTCCTGATGTCATTGTATGCACACTGTTGGAGCACCTCTCAGTCGAACGCTCCCCTTAATGAAGTAGACTGTGGGCATTGTGAGGATGGCCCTGTGTGAATGAATTTCCCATGCTGGCAAATCCTAGAGCAGAATGAGGAAGACCTGCAATCAAATGAAATGTATGTGGGTAAAATAATTAAGAATTCACTGGAAACAAGATCTTCCAAGGTCAACAACCAGAACATTGAAATGTGTTCTTTGTGGTAGAGGAGAAAGTTTGCAGAAGGTTGGTCTCAGACAGACCTGGGTTCATATCTAGGTCCATTCCTTTGCTGGCTACGTGACCTGTTTTCCTTTTCCTTCTCTGTTGCATGGATTGGAATACTCCCCTTTTCCGGCTCCCAGGACTGCCCTGGGATCATGGATATAAAAGAGTAGATGTAAAAGACAGAAAACTGTACAAGAACAATTAAAATACAAGTTAAAAAAAGAGTAGCTGTGATTTTTTTAACTTTATTGGCTTATTTGGTCAATAAGACACAATTTTGCAAGCTTTTGATCTACAGCATCTTTGTATTAGAAATTAAAACCTTAGAGTGATACATATCTAAGCCTTCATGGTATAGATTAACAAACATTTAAGACTGCACAGCCAGTTAGGGGCCAAAGCTGGGCCTGGGTCTCCTGACTCATCTTTCAGGGCACTTTCAGAGATTACAGAATGTATAGTGGAGCATGTGAAGGAAGATTCTTCCTGCTTTTGGCTGAGTCAGAGAGACAGGAAGTATCATTTCCTCCTGGGGCCCTTCCACTGGAAGCACCTTGCATTTCCTTTCATAGCAAGCACTTTCACTGGTTTTTAAAGCATTTCTCCCCATCCCCCCCACACACAAAAGACCATTTATCAAGCACCAACTGAGTTACTAGACTGAGGTAGGTGCTTATATGAAAACTGCTCTCTTTAATCCTCCCTGTGACCCAATGCATTATTAGTGATTCCATTTGGCAGGTGAAGAAACTGAGGTTCTGAGAGCTAAAGTGACATTCCTGTGTTCACAGGATTAGGAGGTAGCAGAGCTGGAGCTGGAGTGTACCAAGGAAGGCACCGTGCCTCAATGTGTTTCCATTTCCCCAAAACTCTACATGCTACTTTCTCTTCTAGCCCATGGAAGAAGGTAGAAGTCTGGACTAGAAAGAGCTTAATGGAAGGAAGCAGCTGAAGAAGTGGAATCTGTCTTTTTAAATAGATCTGATAAGTAGAATTCACATCATAAATGAGACTTTGTGGACAATCTAATTTTTTTACAAGATTGTAAAAACCAGAGCTAACAATATTTTCCACACACATAGCGACTTTTCACCCAAAGCAGTTTCACGGATGTGATGCAGATAAATCAAAGGTAGAATTTATGAGAGAGTCTAACATGTAGCAATGTGGGAGAGCCTGTTAGAGACAGTATCTGTGTAAGAACAGAAGCACCGAATTCGGAACTGCTTAAATCAGAGACACCTGGCACACAGGATAGGCTCATTACTACTATACATATATCAGAGTATAAAGAAAAGAGTGAAAATCATTTGAGCTTAGCTACTATCTAGGAACAACCACTCCTGACTGTGTAGTGTGTTTTTTTCTTCTTTGTCTCTGAACACTGCTTTTTGAAAACATTGGCTGGAATCAGACTGTGTGTAAGTTTGTGTATTTTGCTTTTTTCACTTGGCGTTATTTGTATTATTTACTATGACATAAAATATATTCCATTACTGGAATGAAAGAAAAAAAAAACATTTTTGAAGCAAAACACAGGTGCAAAATAAGGACAAAAACATAATGTGGAAAAAGAAAAGGTGGAATGAGTTCCAGGTTTGGATGTGAAAGATAAGGTCTTTATGAGGGAAGATGGAATGGACGATCTCATTTCAGTGATACTCCAAATTGGCTTTTCTAATTCTAGCTAACATTCTTGTCACAACTTTTTGGATGACTGTTCAACTGGCAAGGTGCCATAGCAAAGTGTTGGCACACTTTTTCTGCCAAGGGCCAGATAGTGAATAGTTTACATTTTGAGGGTCCTGTGTTCTTGTTGCAACTATTCAACTCTGCCATTGCAGCAGGAAAGCAACCGTAGTTAATACTAGACCAACGAGCATGGATATGTTCCAATAAAACTTTACTTACAAAGACAGGTGGTGGAGCCCTGGCAGATGTGGCTCAGTGGATTGAGCACCAGGCTGTGAAGCAAAGGGTCGCCAGTTTGATTCCCAGTCAGGGCACATGCCTGGGTTGTGGGCCAGGTCCCCAGTACAGGGTGAGTGAGAGGCAACCGCACATTGATGTTTCTCTCCCTCTCTTTCTCTCTCCCTTCCCCTCTCTCTACAAATAAATAAAATCTTAAAAAAAAAAACCAACAAGTGGTGGAAGGGATTTGACCCTTCATATGAGATTTTTCTTTTTAATCAGTCTTTGTCCAGGCTGGTCTCAGTGCTAGACTCTGTACAGATAAAGAGAAGAGCAAAATTTGTTGTCCTTACCCTGAGGGAACTAGAAGAGATAAGGAAAAGGATTGTCAATGTAAGAAAAAGAAATGTCCAAACTGTAAGAATTTTTATGAATTTTATTTGAGCCGAACTGATGACACCTACCTGCCAGGAAGCAAAATCTCAATGAATTGAGGGAATGCTCCAAAGAATGGCAATTTTGCACCTCATTTTATACATTACAAACAAAGGAGGAGGTAGAAGGGGATTAGATGAAATTTATTGGTGATAGATTAGGGAGGTGGGAGAAAGCAAAGCATGGAAATCTCTGGGGTTGGATAAAAGTAAAATGAATGAATAGATGCATACTTCTTTTACACAGGTGGGCACAGGACAGTTAACAGTTAACAATTAACATGATAACAATAACAAAATGAGGGGCTCTGTGGTCTCTTGCTCTGGTGGGGGATTGTGCCCTGAAGGGTCTGGGAAAAAAATTTACCCTGACGTTCTAAAGGTATGTTATTGTAGATTCCAAAAAGACAATCAGGACAGGCTCAATTAAAGCAAAGACCGACCTTTGTCAAGAAAGTTACTGGCCGAGGACATGACTACCTGCTATGACTTGCTTTTAGTTAGGAAGTTTTAATTTCAGCCCATTCTATGTGGTTACTTTAGGTCTCTGAGTTTGTAAGGCTGCCATGTGGGCCTCCCCTGAGCTTGTCAGGTTAGTATGTGGCCCCTTTTTCATCCACAGCCTCATTACAAGGTAGCATATTTACAGCAATAAACAAGGTGCAGCCAACATGCTGTGAGATCAGTAGGAAGGAAGCAAGTGGGTTTCCTCTGAGCAATAAAGAAGTTCTCACAAACGGGAAGATGCCTAGCCTGGGTTCCAAAGCTGGAGGTCACTTATGCGTGCCCATGCTGTTGGCTGTCTCCTGGTTCTTCTCCTATTAGGCTTGGGGTGGGAGGGGGGTGTCTCCACAGAAAAGCCCAAATCCTGGGGCTGGCCCAGACCAGTAAAATTTCCTGAGAAACTGGTGGGCACTTTCCAGAGCAAACTTTACTATGGCCCTGGCTCATTTTTCACCCTTGTTTGATCAACCTATGAAAACAGCAAAGGCCGGTGCCTCTTTGAAATCCTTCTGTGTTGTGTTTATTTGGTGTGTATACATGTTATACAAGGTACTAAAGATTAAATCACAGGGAGTTGTTTCAAGATACAAATTCCACCCACAGCTGTGGGGCAACTGTGTGGCCTCCATTCAATCCTATAACAAGTGCCTACTATGGGCATAAGGTGATTTTCCTGGGCTCGCATCCAAGATCATTATCAGCCCTTGGTTTCCAGCACCATGTTCACCATCCACCATCCACCAGCAGCTGCAGGACAAAGCCTCAAAGAGAGAAAGGGTCCTGGGAAGTTTGGCTCAGAGAAAGCAAAGGGAATGAGGAAGTGGAAGGAAAGGGTAGCTGTGTTAGAGGGAGGTGGTGTTAATTGTTTCTCTTTCAGCAGAAATCCAGCTGAGGTGAGTGTTAATGATTCCATTTCTATTCTTGTTAAGAGTAACGCAGATCTCCAGAGATTCTTGAAACAACAGTGGAATCTAAATACCCAGTGTTTTTCACATACTTGCGCTCTAATCACCCCTTCCCCACAGCTGCTAAGAAAAACTTAACAACAATCCCGGTAGATTTCTGTAAGAGCAGTGATAAAGGAAAGTTGGAAAACCATGTCAGAGTGCTAGAACTCTTCCTACTCAAGGGTCCAGAAGACTTACAAACTTACATATTATTAAAATGGGATTAAAATATAAGAATAAATTTAATTTAATATTCAATTATTCTACTTTTAAAGATCTGAACAGGGAGAGTACTTTTTTAAAAAATAAGTAAATACTATATATGCAATGTGAAGTTAAGGGAAAGATGTTGAGAGGTAGAGAAGGAGCCAATGGTATGGAGAAAACACAAAGGAGAGCAGGGAATGGAACCCATAATAAAAAAAGCAAAATTTCCAATCGACAGTGAGGGGAAGAGGACAAAGGCTGAGGGGAAAGAATCAACTCTCAGTAAAGAGAGAAGACTTAGGAGGACAAGAAAATGGGATATGAGGGGGCAGAGAGTCATGTGCATACAAAACTTATGAAGAAAACACCACCTGGAGTCTTTAGGGGCAGCATGAAGGCCCACTGCTTTCAGCTCTTCGCACCCTCATCCTTCAAACTCCAGAGGCTCTGATCTGAACGGAGCTGCCTCCACAGCTCTGCCAGGGGAGGGGTTTTGGTGGTTGCTACGGCATTACTCAGAACAGTACCGCTTCTGATACTGACATTCAGGCAGCTCTTCCAGGTTGACTGGTCATGGACTTGTACCCGGGTAATTGGTTATCAACTCAACACTCTTTACGGGCCTCCTATAAGAAAAGGAGCAGGCTCTCAAAGCCTGGGATTTAGCTCGTGTCAAAGAGTGGGCATTTAAAAGCATTTTTTTGGCAAAGGTAAGAGTCTTTCTTTGGGTTAAGAAAAACTTCATTGAAGTAATGAGGATAACTGCATATGAGTCAGCAAATATAATTATTGAACAACAACAGTGAGCCAAGCACTGCCTGTGTCTCTACACACACACTATCTCACCTAATGTTCAAAATAATCCTGTGAATTAGTTATTATTTTCATTTTCTAGGTGAAGAGAGTGAAGCTGGGTTACTAAGTAGTGGGTTTGGGTTGGTGCCAACATCAAAGTTCAAGTGCTTTCCACCACCTCAGCTTCTCTAACTTCTTGGACTTGAAACAAATTCACCAGGAAAGAGAACTTGGCTTTAAGGGCTCACTAGTCATGGGAACATTCGGAAATGTCTTCAGTGATGCTACTGGCTGGCTGGGTGATGCTACTGGCATCTAGTGGACGGAGGCCAGGGATGCTACTGAACATCAATGCTCAGTTCAGTCCCCACAACAAAGAACTCTCTGCCCCCAAATGTCAACAGTGCTGAGGCTGAGAAACCCTGAGCAAGATAGAGGCCCTTGCCAGAGCTGCTCTCAAAAACAAAGACAAAAAAACACCTTACAAGGACGCTCAGATATAGTCAGACTGCACAAATGTTAATATTTTAAGTACCTCAGAGGCATCTTAGGGAACAAAAAAGGGGGGAAATTGCCTTTGCTACTTTGCTGCATAAATATAAGAATTTCCAAGCAGTTTCTTTAATACCATGTACGAGGAAGAAAATAGAAAATGCTGTGCAAAATAATGCTGAAACTTTTCTTTGTCACTTCTTTAGGCCTGTTCATCGTCTGCCTAAAACTCTGCCAACAGTGACTTGACTGTTCTCTCCGTCTGTGTTCTGGCTTTCCTTGAGTCTACACCCCACCTGTCATCATCTTTCTAAAACACAGGTAAGGTCAGACCACTTCTAAGCCCTAATAAGGGCTCCTATTGCCCTCAGAATTGAGATGACTTATCCTGCCCACCTGGGACTTGGGGCTTCTGTGATCCTGCCCCCATCTGACCCTCCCAACTTCATTTCCAACATCTCTCTTTCCAAGCATTCCTTATATTCCAACCAAGCTACAATACTTGTTCTTATGGGTCGGTGGTAAATAGGCTCATAGCCTCTGTCATTTTGATAAACAATTCCTTTTTCTTGGAATGCACCTTGATTTGTCAGTTATGACCAACTCTTACCTCAAGGTACAGTTCACATACCACCTCCTCAAGTAGTTCTATGGTTTTATAAATTATGAATAAATTCTTTTACCTCTGAAATCCCATAGTCCTTACTCAGTACCCTCAATTTGGATTTGCATGCATGCCTATGAATTATATGTGAAATATAGAATATGTAATATATAGAGAGAATATTATACAATATGTGATATATGCTATATCATAGGGTTTTCTTTATATTGATACAAGAACATTTACATAAAAGTCAATGGAAGAGAGTAAAGAACCCAGAAATGAACTCAAGTGTAATTTAATATGAATTTAGTATATAGTAAAAGGGGCATTTTATTTTTTTATTTTTATTTTTTAAATATATTTTATTCATTATGCTATTATAGTTGTCCCATCCCCCCCCCCCATATTCCCCTCCACCCTGTACATCCTCTCCTACCCTCATTCCGGCTCCCCTTAGTTAATGTCCATGGGTCACACATATAAGTTCTTTGGCTTCTACATTTCCTATACTATTCTTAACCTCTCCCTGTCTATTTTGTAACTATGATTCATACTATGTATTCCCTGTACCTTCTCCCCCATTCTCCCTTCTTTCCCACTGAAAACCCTCCATGTGATTTCCATTTCTGTGATCCTGTTCAAAGGGGCATTTTAAATAGGCATCTAACCAGTCATTAAATATGTACAGCACTTCATACAATTTCAAAATACATTCAGGTGGATTAAAAACCCAAATATTCAAAAAACCACTATAATAATATTTAAGAAAATATATTCTTGGGATAGGAAAGCCTTAAATAATACATAAAAAAGTGAAAAGAAAGAAAACACATATAACTTATTTTTTGATTGGAAAAAATTAACTTGAACAAAGTACAGATATACTGGGTGAAATATTAATATTAATAATATTTTTCATATTAATATTAAAATTATTAATTACATTTAACATAAATATGTAAAGAGCTTTAACAATTCAATAAATAAAAACTGGCCCAATCAAAATAATAGGTAAATGATGTAAGAAGGCAGTTCACAAACTAGAAAATACAAATGGCCATTGAACACAAGGAAAGATAGTGAACCTCGCTCAGTAATCAGTGAAACATAAAGCCATCTACCGCATCCCACTTTTAGTCCATATGGTTTGCAAAACATGAAAATGGCTAATAATATCAAGTTATGGTGAGGGTGTGGAGAAGTAGTGACTCTAGTATATTGTGGATACGAATATAATTAATAACACTTATTTTCAAAATAATTTAAGTTTCACTGAAATTTAAAATGTGCCAATTCTTTGGCATAGCTATACCATTCTAGGAGTGAATCTTTATGAAATATGCACATGTGCAAAACAGAAGAAACTTAAATGTGGGTCAGAGGGGACATGGCTAAATCAATGATGGCATGTTTGTGCTATTGGATACTAGACAGCCACCAAAAGGGATAATATAGGGATGTAAACATTGACATGAAAAGTTATCTCAATCATATTCTAAACTGAAAAAGCAAGATGTGGTTATGGACAGGGAGACAGACATGGACTGTAGCAGACCCTTCTGTGTGGTGTGGGCCCAGCTCCCACTTGGAGATGCACAGGACCCACGCCCACAGATAGGTTCTCTCATGGGTAATCAGATTTGCAATATACTTAGGCTGTTTTGAAACTTGCTCTTTGCCAAAACCCCCTCACCCTGCAAGTACCTTGCAGGCCCAGTGTAACCCGCTGCTTATTCATTTGCTAATATCCTTCTTCCGTGATGTAATGAGGGGCATTGGCTCCTTTGTTGTAACTGGGATAGTGAGGAAGAACCATCTTGAAATGTGAGAGAGAATTAGAATAAAGGCCTGTCATGGCGGAGGCTGCAGCTTTTGCTCCTCTTGAGAGAAAAGCCATGCTGTCATCCTTATTCCTCTACCAGACTCGGTAATCTGTGTGTATGTTTTAATTCATCCATAATGACATGGACGTTGCTGGCTGGTGTCCACATCAACGGACTGTATACTTTCTGTAAGACTGTACACCAGAGCTTAATTTTGGGAGGGCATGTGAGACTGGGGAGAGAAAGATTCTTTACTTTTTTATTTTGGCCCTTTACCTTCATTTTTATTGCTTTGTGGCTTGATTGTTTTAAAAAAATGACTAGATACCTGTATAGTTTTTGTAATTTTGTGAATGACAAAATGGATATTCAACAGGGTAACTGTAACAGCTACCATCTGTTAAGCACCTAGCTTCAAAGCATCATGAAAATTGTCTTAAGTGCATCATCCCATACAACCCATGAGCAGCCTGCTAAAGTATGTGTTATGTTATATTACAAACCAAGAAACTGAGTTTCAGAGAGTTGAAGCATTTGCTCTCTGGAAATAGAAAGAGTAAGCTGTAGAGCCAGATAAGAACAGGATCTGTCTACTAGCCAAGCCAACACCCTTGACTACAAGAGTGGATGAGAGTATTTGGTAAGGAGCGTGCCCTGGCAGCAAGTGCTGAGACAGGTGGGCTGGAGTCCATGAACCAGTCAGGGGTGGGAAGAACCAGGAAAAGATACAGGTACACACCTTATGAAGCACCAAAAGGCCAAAAGTGGAGGAGGGGTGTGTGTGAGCAGTAGTTCGAGTCCTGCCTGGTAAGAGGCATGGCATTGTGCTTGTAGTGGCCCTGTGGTGGGAGGTATGAAGTTAGGTCACCCTAAAGGCACAGGGTCAAGGCTCAGAAAATTGCCCTGTGAAAGAAGGAGTTAATTTATTCTCAAAAATCATACAGGATGTGAAGAGGGGTAAAAATGGGCAGAACCTTCAGTTTGATAAAAGGAGTATACATTTAAGCTCCAGAGAATTTGGAAGAAAAATGAAAAGTCTGGACTGTCTGCATAAAGAAGGCAATCCCTGTTCCCTGTTACTAGAGAAGTCCTGTCTTGGTTAGGAATGCTACATGAAAAACTGAAGTTTGACCTTGCACGTGACCCCCAGTATTCAAAGTCTATGTTTTTCCTGCCCAGCACTCCCTCATTTCCACCTTTTTTTTTTTTTTTTTTTTTAATTTGGGGAACTACTTTTCCTCCTTTGGATGCAGTCCTGATAAATCCATCACAATGCTTCTGCCTCTCCTAAACCCCATGAAGCTAATCTTTCATTCTCCCTGGAATTTGAATCTTAAGCAGAATTACATAAGGATGAAATAAAATGGTTAGTAGGGTTTTTTCCCCCTAAAAGATAGTGATTTGAAGAGACTGTCTAGTCATCTGGCCTCTTCCCTGGAGTCTCTCAAGAGCCTTCGCCAATTGCAGGTCTGGGTAGTTAGCTACAGTCTCTCATTCCGTAAATTCTGTTTGACCTAGGTTGACTGTAGTTAGTTTCTATAGCACCTTAACAAAGAGCCTTAAGTGATAAAAGTGGATTTATAAATTACTAGTACCCAGAATTGGTCATTCACTTTTTTTTTACTCATTCATTCAGGCAAAACCTTACACATGTTGGGATCTGTTCTTGGCAGTGGGGTTGAAAGCCCAAGGATCCTAGGCTTATGAGAAAAACAAGCCCAAGAAGCTGAAGGAGTCAACCAAAGAGGTCCATAACCCATCCTTTGGGGTGAGGAAATATTTCCTAGAGGAGTTAACACTAGAACTGAATCAAAGAGTAAACCTGTCCCATCCATCCTTCTTTCTGCATCCTACTCCTGCTTCCACATCAGCAGGCACATTTCCATTTGCCACTCTTTGTGCCATTGAACTTGTGTCCCTAGAAGCACTGGTAGGAATAAAGGAGTTAAATAGATTTTCACAGGAAAGTTTGGGAAGCTACACATTTAGAAAGTTCCTTTGGGAGAATGGTATGTGTTTCCAAAAAAGTAACCAAAAAATGAACTCCTGGAGTCCAGCCCAGTTCTGATTTAGCGAAGCAGGAGTTTCTCTATAATTGTATACTTTTTTATGACAAAGATAATTGAATCATAAAAATACAAAGCACACTGGTCAAAATTACAGATATGACCCAAATGTGGTCACATGGAGTAAGTTTGTTTCAATGAAGTAGAAAAGGGTGTCCTCTCTCCTTGACTTCCAGATTGTCTGTGCTGCATACTTAACACCTGTATATCTGTGTCTCATTAATTATGATTTTTTAGCTTCTGAAATCCCATAACACAGTGGTGGGTATATGTACATGCTTGTGTTTATAAACATTCATTATCAGAAAGCAGGGCTCTGAGCAGACCTTTGGGATGATGATGTTAAAGCAAAATATAATTTATTTGAGCAAACATGGATTAAGCACCCTCTTTATGTCATGTCCTATGGCTAGAATCAGCGGATACAGAAATGAAAAGGTGATTCCACCTTTGAGAATGTGTAGTGGTGAAGACGGATTCAAAAAGAGCTAACAATGTGACTGAAATCAGCACAGATCTGTGAGAACAAAATGAAAAAGCAATTCATTTTACAGAGGCCACCAGCGACGCTTTGCAGGTGAAGTGACTCCTTGAGAAGGGTCTTAGAGGGCACAGAGAAGGACTTCCTATGCAAGGCCAAGATCCTTGAGAGTGAAAGAGCTCAGGGCACTGCCTGGCACTCTGTGTGATGCAAAGGGGGAGGGATGCAGGGGGCTTAGTCTTCACAGGTGATGGTCCCATCCCCACCCTTTCTCATGGGTTATCACCATTATGGTCAGCACAGCCTGAGAAACTGGATAACTCTAATGCTTCACTCTTTTTCCCACATAAAGCCGCACATCTTCATTTGTCAGTCTCTGTAAATTTGGTGAGCAACAGAAGTTTTCAGAGTATTATTTTCAGGCTTGGTTTTGTGATTTTACATTCAGCACATTCAGGTGATCACCGATCGTCTACCTGTTCAGCAAAACAGCTCTTAGACTATGGGGATAACAATGCTCATGAAACCTCACCCATTTGAGGGCCACTGCTTTGGAATTTCATGATATGAACAGTGACTACAGATTTTACTTTGCTTATCTATGAGAAAAAATGATTAACAAGCAAATAAACGACAACAAGCACAATTACTGAATTGATATTTTGCCTGCTTGAGGGAGAAAATTTTTTGAATGCCCACAGAAAGGGACTATTTCTAAACAATTAAAACTTGGTAATCAATTCTTATTCAATTCTTAATCAATTCTTATTCAATTCTTAATCAATTCTTATTCATCCATGAAGGCTGGTATGTGAAGGACTCTTTATGACACGTGCTCTAGTATTACAGCTAGAGTTTCACCCCCGTCAAAGCCCCCACAGCACCGCATCATGCCTCCTCACACACGCCACATCATCTTGTATTGCAGACACTCATGTGCACTTGAACTTTCCTACTGTCCTGTGATTTCCATGAGAATAGAACAGCTGTCTGGTTCGCCTTTGCTTCCTCTGTCCACCCAAAGTACCTAGAACTTTCAATTATTATACAATTGAATTATGTAATATTGTGAAATCATTACTTTTCATACACAAGGAGACTCATTATTTTGGTCATTGTTGGAGGTACGTACTCTCCCAGTTACTTGTGTTTACTGCCCTACCACTCGATTGCTCCAAATTAATGACTTTCAGCTACAGGAGCTTCCAATGTGACTATCTCATCAGCATAATACTGCTCTTCCAGCTAAACAGAATTGATGTGTCTTATAATTTAGATCGGAAAGTGGGGCCTAGATCCTCCACTTTGTCCATAAATAGCTGTAGGAATGACTGGATGAGGCACTTCTCTGTGTTTAGTTTTCTCCAGTGCTAAACTGCGACCTGCTTGCCTTCACTGTAGGACTGTGATCAAGATGAAGACAACAGATACAAATACGTCAAATATGAAGCAAAAATGCCATTAGTTATTGCCATGAAATATTAAACCAGATTTTATGCCTCACATCTTGGGTAGCATTTCCATTGGCAGAGAAGCACTAAATCATGTGAATGAAGTTTCATTTCTTTAGCAAGCATGACTGAGGCTCACATCAGGCACTGCGAATAAAAGTATGAATGAAACCCAGTCTCGGGTCTCAGAGCTCTGTAGGGGCAACAATTTATAAGCCAATTACTGCAGAGCATTGTGATAAAGCTAAAAGCATGGCTTATTTTCAAAGTACAGAGAACACAAATTCCTTGCCTGAGGAATCAGAAAATGCTCAGAAGTGATGTTTGAGATGAGTCTTAAAAGATAGCAAGAAATTTAATAGTTATAATAGGCGGAATAACGCTACCTCCCCACCCTCCAGATATTTATATTCTTCCCTGGAACTTATGAATATGTTACATTACATGAAAAGTGGGATTTTCTAATGTGATTAAATGAAGAAACTCAAGTAGGAAAACTGACCTAGGTTATCCAGGTGGGCCCTCCAAAATCACATGAGTCCTTAAAAGCAGGGAACCTTTCTGCTCTGGCTGCGGAGGTGTGAATGTGGAAGAATGGTCAGAGAGACGTGACATGCAGACCCCCCCGCCCCCCTGCCCCGTGCTGCCTGCGAAGGTGGAGGAGGGGGCAGAGGAAAGCTGCCCTGCCCCCCCCCCCCTTGATATCAGCCAGTGAGACTCCATGCCGGACGCCTGACCTCCAGAACTGTGGGATAATAAATGTGTGTGTTTTTCTAACCACTAAGCTTGTGATAATTTGTTACAATAACAATAGGAAACTAACAAAATGAAAAGGTTTACCAAATGGAAGCACAAGCAAATGCCCTGAGGCTTGAGAGAGAATGGTAATTTCTAGTAACTGCAAGTAGTTCCACGTGGCTGGAATGTAAACTGGATGGAGGAGCAAAGGCAAGAGAAAGGCTGGAGAGACTCAGACCCTTGGCGATAACAGCAACAGTAACAATAGCAGCAACATTTATTGGGTGCTTAATGTGTACCAGATACATGTCTAAGTGTTCTGCATGTATTAACTCCAACAGTCAAACATCCTATGAGATACTAACTATTATTACTGCTCTGAAACCAAATCACGGAGGAGGCTAAGTAACTTGCTTGAGCTTAACACAGTACAGCACAGCCAAGGTAGGATTCACACCACGAAGTCTGGCTCCAGCTTCCTGCTTCTAACCACAACACTGTAACGGGCAAAAGCAGGACCTTGGGGAAGTTTAAATAGGAGACAATCAGATCAGCTTGAGGAATGGAGCAAAGAGAAAAAGCTTCATTCCTTCTTACCGTGCATTCTGTGTGTGTGTGTGTGTGTGTGCTGGTCTTGTTTTTTATCAGGACACAGTCAGCAACACACAAGCAGACAAGAAACTAGAAACGACTAAGGGTATGGAAAGGCGAGTGGAAGAAAATGAAACACAGAGGGCCAGAAAGATATTTCCCAAGGATGGATAACTGATGCAAGTATTTCCAGCGAAGTCGGCTGTTACTATTTCACAACTCCCGGCACCTCTGTTTTCCCTGCTTTTTGACAAGAATCAAGAACCACTTCCTTGGTCCACACTTCCTGTCACTAATGGTGATTCAGCGTGTCCGTGTGTGTGTGTACTTCATTCTTCAAAACCACAATGTTTTCAGATACATATTGCCACACTGTTAGATCATTTTAAAAGAAGCCATATTAATTTGTCTCCTATTGGACCCCACTGGCAATCCCACTTGGATGCCTTGTTACTTCCCAAGTACAGACGAATTCCCACAGGTCAAGTGTCTTCTCCTATTTGTTCCTGACCCTTGTCTTCTTAGGGGTCTCCTCAAAGAATAAGTGAGTGAATGAATGAAGGCATCCCCCCTTGGAAGCAGACTTTGTGCTAGCTCCAGGTGAACTAGAAGCTTCTCTGAACATGATTTGTAACAAAAGAAAAGAAAAAAAGAAAGGAAAGGAAAACAAACAGGTTGTATCTTACAATCATCTGGAAATTTAAGATACACCAGCACCCAAGCCCCATGGCAGATCCCATCCCAGATCCATGAAAGCAGAACCATTAGGGATGGGGTATAGGTATGGTTATTTCTTAAATGCCCTATTCTTCACGCCCTCCCACCCCCCATGATTCCAACGTTCTCTATATTCAGAAATCACATCTTCAACCTTGTTAGAGCCCTTTTGCCTTCACGGAGAAGGAAAAGTGTGCCTTTGGAGTTAGAAACACAGGTTGGATTCCTGCCTCTCTCCCTCAGTAATTTCAGGAAGTTGTTCAGTATTTCTGAACTTCAGGCCTTCATCCTTAAACTGCAATTCAATACTTTTTTTTAGAGATTTTGGAATAATTAAATGACATCAAATATGGGAAGCAACTGGCACATAGTAGGTGCTCAGTAAACTGGAATTCTTCTTTCCTTTTTACACGCTTCCTCCCGTAGAAATCCAGGTAAGGATACCTGTGGGGCAGCAAGCAGGGCTGTCCCCAGGTTGTCCCAGTGCCTCCCTCTAGCCAGAGGCCCTGCACACAAATTGTTTTTCACTGTGCTTCCAAATGCTACTCCCAGAGCTGGCCCGCACTTTTCCTGGGCGGCTGCCCAAACTTCGGTACATCGTCCCAAGGCTTATGGGAGTGCTCTCACTCTTGCCCTGTACCAAACAGAATCAGTGAAGTGGTCTCTGTCCTAGAGCATAATTCTACAGTTTGTTTAGTGGTACCCTGGCCTGGGCCTCCTTTGCCCTGGGCTCATGCAGCCTGCTGACCCTTCTGCTTGGATTTCTAGCTGGCACCAAGCAATGGTAGCCGGCAGGAGCCAGAACCCATTACTCAATAACAGCTTTCCAAGAGCTTGCCAGGGACCATGATTTGAATGCCTTTGCTACCAGGATGACTAAGGAACAATTGCCCAATAGTTCTCACTACTCCAATCTCCTATGAGCATCAATTCTCTGGTATTCTTCCACATGACCTATATGTAAAAAACTGCTTGAGATGCTGTATTTCTGCTCCCAGTGCCAATGTATGTGGGGTTTTCCCCACACCAAGTAATTTTCCAGCACAGAACGGATGTCCTACAATTCAACTCAATTCCGCCACTATTTACTTGGAGTGACCATCAGATCCCACAAGTTAAAGGCTCAGTCCTGCCAGACTGTCCTCCCCCCACTTCAGGTGACACTTATAACACCAGGTTATCACCTGGGCTTCTGACCAAAACATCTATAGATCAGAGGTTTTAATGGCTCCCCACCCAGGGCTCAATGAATTTGTTAGAGTGGTTCACAGAACTCAGAGAAACATTTACTTACTAGAGTACCAGTTCACTGTGTAAGGATATGACGCAGGAACAGCCAGATGGAAGGGATGCACAGGGAAGCCATGGGGAAGGGGTGTGGAGCCCCCAGGTCCTCTCTGAGCACACCACTCTGCCAGCGCCGGCACGGATCACCTACCAGGAAGCCCTCTGAACCCATCCTTTTGGATTTTTAAGGAGGCTTCCTCACAAAGGCACTTGAGGAACTCACTGGCCGTTGGTGATTGAACTTAATCTCCAGCCCCTCTCCCCTCCCTGGAGGTCAACCCCTATCCTTAAGCAACCTAGGGGTACTTCAAAAGTTACCTCATTCACATAATAAGGGTTTTAGGGGCTCTGTGCCAAAAACTGGGATGAGAGGAAATAGATATTTCTTACTATGAATTGCAGTATTACAGATGCACTGAGGAGTTTGTCCCTTACAGCATGGCTGTCATCTGGACAGCACTCATGTCCCATTGGAGCAGGAAACGCACTGCTCAGGAAGGCCACACACCACTCCCAGGCTACTCTGCCCATCCTGTGTACCAGGGGTGTCCAACCTTTTGGTGTCTCTGGGCCACACTGGAACAAGTGCTGTCTTAGGCGACACATCAAATACACAAACAAAAACTGATGAAAAGGTTTTAAGTAAATTTGTGATTTTGTGTTTGGCAGCATTCACAGCTATCCTGGGATGCATGGGGCCCGTGGGCTGCAGGTTGGACACCCCTGCCAGTTTACAGACGTTTTCAGAGTTCTGACTTCCTGAGATCCTCCCCAGAATGCCCCAGGGAGGACAGGAAACAGATCATTACTATTGGATTGGCAAAAAAGTCCATTATGGTTTTTACATCAAATAAAAGACACATTTTTCATTTTCACCAATAACTTTATTGATTTGGATGTTTTGAATATGTCAACTATCTTCTGCTATTGGCTTCTAGTGCATAGAGGCCAGGGGTGCTGCTAAACATCTTCCAATGTATAAAACAGCACCACCCACAGCAAAGAGTTATTTGGCCAAAATGTCAATAGCACCAAGAAACTTCACAAACCACTTTTGACATGTTTGATCAGTCACAGCACCTCCTCTACACACTGCACAAATCTTTTTTTGCATTTCAATTGCATTTTACCTTTCTTGAACTAATAAAGCATACTATGCCAAATATGTTGCCTATTTTCTTCCAACTTCAATATTTAAATGGCTGCAAAAAATTCACCAATTTTGATAAGTTTTTTTTTAAAATACATGCTGATATGACAGCTGTCACAATACAATCTAACAAAATTGTTTCGAATGAAGTTAAAGAGAACTAAGCGTGACCAGAGCCATATGGAAAAAAACATAACGGACTTTTTGGCCAACATAGTACTTCCCCATTTAACCAAAGAAAACAAAGGCTCAGAGTCAGACTTCAGAACTCAGTTTCCTCTCACCAAATCAAGCACAACATCACACACATTCTTTCCACGTCTCAGTTGGATCCAGGGTTTCACTTACATGCAGGCACGCCAGTGAGCTCTTACTCCCAAAAGACTCAGCTGAAAAGTGCCACAACCTGGGCTGACAAGGATAGAAGGCAATGGAAGCAGGGACTGTCCACTTCTACTCTCCCCAAACCCATGGTCGTTGTCTGAGCTGCTCTAGATAGATTTGTTGACAAAATTTCAAAAAAAAAAAAAAAAGATTGAATGCTGTCAGAGTATTTGTATGACAGAAAGAATTTCTCCTCTGTAGTAACTCCTGCCCTGTCTGGGCTTTGGGGGCTAAAATCATCTCCCATTTGGAGATTCCCAGTGACTTTCCCAACAGGCATCTCCACTTGGTGTGAAATGGATCAAGGCTCCTTCCCTAAGCCCTAGTGTTTCATGTCTGAAACCAGACTTCTTTTCAAGAAGCCCAATGAGCAGGAATCCCAGGGGGCCTGAAAGACTTGGATTTGGGCTGGATCTCTGTGTCTTGCATCTTGCATACACAGAGAGAGAGACCCATTCATTCAGGGTGCCCAGAACAGCTGCCTGGTTAGTTTGTGGATGGCCAGCGTTTGGATCTGAAAGACCCTCTGCTTTCCTGTGCCCTGATGTCACAGCCTACCTGGAAAGCCAGGCCCCAGGGGTGCAGAAACTGACAACACTCCAGCTGCCTCTGAGACGATCCTCAAGGAGAGATTTGCCAGGTGGTTACTGACAAAGAGCACAGATAATTGACCAACAGTGTGACTCTGACATCACCAATAAGCCAAGTAGTGCAGAAGAACCAGGGCAGAAGAAAGGGTAACTGGGATGTGCAGCCTACTGCTAACTGTGCAGGCGCCGGCTAGCCACCCACACATGCACGTCACTCTCTCAGCTCTACTGTGTCACAGCTCTCTGTGATGCAGGGTACGGTATCCCCATTTCTCAATCACCTAAAGAGGTCAAAACAAACCAAAACAAAACATGCTCCAAAAGCCACTGGAAGGAGCATTGAAAGAACTCCAGGGTATAGCCCTTGGCAAAAAGGATACTGGAGCCTTCAGACAATTTTACACTGTTTCCAGAAATTGCAAAAGAAATGCCCTATTTATGGCCATGTCTAAATGTGCTCCTACTCCATGGTTAGCCCACAGCAAGACCTCCAGAGACCTTCAAGCTGCCAAATGCCAATTAGACACCAACCTGGAGCATTTCTCCTAATTTTAGGAAGAAGCAATAACCAATGCAAAAGTTCAAATCAAAATTTCAAGTTTTTGCTATCAGTTGGTACAGCATCCATAATACAACTCATTCTTGCTGTCTCTGCCCAGACTTGAGGTTGTTTCCCTGCCTCCCTGTCCACTGGGAAGAAGGAGGGAAGGAGTGGGGTATGTGAGTCCCCACTCACTGCTTCCCCAGCTGCTGCGTGGATCAAATGAGGGGACAGGTGTGAAAGTGTTCCCCAACTCCACCATTCTCTACAGATGCTGTTTATTAGCAACAGGCATGCTTTCTTATGCAAAAACTGGGGTGTCTTCCCCAATCTGCCAGCCTGGATGAACACTCTGTACATTGCTCCACCACAGCACTGTTCTCATTGCATTGTCATCATTCCCCTACTTAGGAGAAAACAACATATTTTACTGGTCCTTTGAACAGCAGTGCTTGTAGTATAAGACAACATGAAGTGCTTAATGAAATAAGCAAACATGAAAACCCTCTTCTTTCCTGGTCCCAGGGCTCAAGCGGTCAGCCTAACCTTCAGCCTGGGAGCCTTCTTGTCCTCAGACAGTCCTTCACTGGGGAAGGCTCGCACATCAATGTCATTGGGAAAAGGGACTTTTTCTTGCAATTCCCTCATGTGCACAGCAAGGAGGAGGGTTGCCCTTTAGAGTTATTCATTTCTGCTGTTGTCAGTCAGTGGACTCAGAAATTCGGCAGGTGAGCAGGTCTAGGTAAGCTGCTGTGATGGAGGAGGGCCTTGGCGTGGGCTTAGTAGCATTAGGGGTATGCTGAAGACAGCTCCTTTTGGTGGTGGTGGAGGGGTGGGGGAGAGAGGAAGAGAAGGGGAGGGAGAGAGAGAGAGAGAGAGAGAGAGAGAGAGAGAGAGAGAGAGAGAGAACAAGAATGACTATGAGAATTGTTAAATTCCCAGGAGTTTGTTAGCCAGTTGATGCCACGTTGATATCTCGACACCAGCTCTCGTTAGCAGTATTCACACCATGAAAACTGGTCATTGCAACAGCTGAGGCTTTTTTGTCCTCTAAGGAGGTGGTTATTAAATATTTACCAACACACCCCTGACTTAAAGTTGCATTCAAGTGGGGAACCCACAATTGTGCCCTCCTCCCAGGGTGCTTTTGAGCTCTACCCCATCTGCTCTTTGTGTGTACTTCTGCAGAAATCCTAGTGTTATGTTCACAGAAGTCAAAGCAATAGATTGTTTATTTGTACAGAGACTTTGTATTGCTGGAAGTGATTTCACACACATTTCTTCATTTTGATCTGCAGCACAGCCCTGAGAAAGGCAGAGTTCGTATTCTCATTTCCAATTTGCAGGTGGGAAACTTCAGTTTGGAATGGCTCCATGGGAATCATGGGGCAAGGTAAGGAATAGGACCTGGAGATGTTCCCCACCACTTTGCTACCTCTGAAAGTCACTAAACAAAGCAGCCACTATTCCCAGGACAGACTGTGGCCAGTCGGGGAGAGCCAAACTGCAGTGAGAGCAGAAATGGCTTTTATGTGGTTTGGGGCTGCAGTCTGTGATTCTTTATGTAGAAGCAAATTGTCCTTTTAATTATTGTGTGGGCTGTACTGAAATAGATGCACATTCCTTGAACCACTGGCAGCAGCCGGAATGGCCCAGGTGTTCAGAATGAAGATCCGCCAAGTTTCAAACTTGATGCTTATAATTGGGCATGGCATCTGTGTTTCTATGCAGAACTTTTTTTTTTTTTTACTAAGCCTTTGGGATGTTATAAATGGAAATAAAGCACAATGCAATCACCAAGGCATTGCATCATGTTCCATTATGAGAAAGAGCTGGCGACAAGCACGTGGGGAACTGTGAGCAGTGGGTGCTCACTGAGACATTAAAGGACCTGGTCCTGCTTACCTTGATCCCTCTCAGCTACGAGAATCTTATAACTACTGTCAAGCATAAGCTCACTTGGTTGAATGGCCAGGAATGTTATGTTTCGAAAATATCCTCCTATATTCTCATATGAGTTTGATGCAGGGAGCATGGTTGGCCCATAAAGAACTGGGGATTCCAGACAAACAGAGCAAAGAAAAAGCTGGGCCCTTGTCATGCATTCTTCTTTGTCTGTCCTCCTTGAGCCAGGGTGATCCTTCCCCACTTGCTGCCCAGGCTCAGGTGGTCATGAACACCCAACCCTTCACTCCTCCGCACGGGTTCTTCCACACTCTGAGCCGCGTGGCCACCTCCCTGGTCTCTCCTCTCTGATGTCCCACCTCCCCCAGACAACTTGAAAAGAAGGCGTGATGCACCCTAATATGAATGGCCTACATAGCAAGGCTTTCTCTCACCCTCCTGGAGGACACAGATGCCCTGGGGTGGGGGTCATTGGCTCCCTGGTGTCCCATTCCTCCTCTTTTCATAACATCACTCAGATCACTCCCAGGCAACTGCTGTCATTGTGGGACTGAGTGTCAGTCTCAGTGAGACCTTTAACCAGAGCTTCTCTCCTGTCCTGCCCAAGAGGAGATCCCTGACTGAGTCTAAACCACTCAGACTCTCTCCCGGGAGCTCTGAGCACAGTTCCACATGGAGGAATACAGTTAGGTCTAGCTCATCCCAGGGGCTGGGATATGAGAAGCCCATCCACAGCTTCCTGAAAACTAGATCCTCTGGGTTGTCTCGAATCTTGGTTCATCCCTGCAAACTCACTCACACTCTTCCACTAAGTCCTTTTTCTTGGTTTGGTTTTCTCAAGTTAGATTGCAGATCTATTGCTTGCAATCAAGACAACCCTAATTGGCAGTACCAAACTAATGAAAATATTACTTTCGGAGGCTGGGGGCTTCTGTCACAGCCATTGGCATCTCTGGGCAGGTGTGAATGCAGACTAGTAATGGCACATTCCGACTGAGCTGCAGGAAACCAAAGGTGGAGGAGCAGAGCTGTCAGTGAACCTGAAAACAATGTAAAACTTCAGGTAATAAATGACCAAGACCTTTGCTGACATTGAGTGATCACGAACCAGGAACTTGCATATCCTCCCCAATTTGTTTCTGAGTTCACTCATCTGCAGTATGATGGAGCTGGGCCAGAGGACCAGACCATGGAAATCTATAATGTTATTATGCTGCAGTTTTCATGTATTCAGCAACCACAAATGGAGCACCTTCTCTGGGCTTGGCATGGACCCAGAGAGATGGCTGGGATGCAACTTCTGCCACTGCATGACACAGTTAGATCTGTGACCGAGGAAACGGCCCAGGCTGGAGGCCAGAGACAAGTGGGTGGCAATGTTCTGACCTGGAATAATCAGGGTACAGACATGGCTGTGGATGCAATTCCAGTGACCTACTGAATAACACAAAGGGAGAAGCCCGTGTGGCCCAGTTTCCTGACTTACATGAAGGTACATCCCTGAGATATTTAAGGGCCATTTTTTTTTTTTCCTGTGGTGTGGTGGGATGGTTGGGATGGAATTGGGCTCCTAAGGCTCAGAAGTCAGTCCCTTTTAATTTTCTTTCTCAGGATAGTTGTACTACTTCTGGCCCCCCAAGGAGAATGGCCCCTCGGTTCCAGACAACTTGGAGACCACACAGCAGACCTCCCTGACACCTGCTTCCCTCATGTCCTTGTACTTCTCAAGACCACGGGGAATACACACAGCAGGAAACTGCTTAGCAACTGCACGTTCTCCTGTTGTTTTCAGAAGTTCACTATTCAGTCATCACACAAACACTAACCTGTTCTGCAGGCCCGGGATCAGAATTGCACGGAGGCCTCAGCTCTGCTTCTGGGGGGCTGCAGGCAGAGAAGGTCATAGCACAGGGCTCACGGCACTGGCTGCAGGGGGAGCAGCTGGGCTCTGGGTTGGGCAGCTGCAGTGATAGGCTGCTCCTGGACCCCCATGGCTTTCTCTGGAGCTAGAGTAATCCTTACTCCCTCATCTCTCTCTCAACTTGACAGGTCCCTTGTAATTCTCTCTCCTCTTGCCCCTGCGTTCCATCCAACTCCCAATGGGTCCACATTTACTCACTTGATGGGATAAGTCTCTTCCCAATCCACCTGCCCCTCTGAATATGCATGTCCATCTCTGTGCCTCTGTCCTATTCCTTCGCTGTCTCTCTAAGTTGCTGTCTTCCTGTGTTCTCTGTGTCTCTATCAGTTTTTTTTCTCTTTTTGTTCTGTCTTTCTCTTTTCTCACTGTCTCTCTCTACTTCTCTTTCTTTCTGATTCTCTCTGCATGTCTCTGTCTCTGCAAGATTCTCTCTTGCTGCATCTCTGGGTTTTTCATTTCTTCCTCCCTGTTTGTTTTCTCTGTCCTTTCTCTGACTTTCTTTCTCTCTGAGCCACTGTTCCTTCTCTCTCTTTCTCCTGTGACTGTCCCTGCCCCCTCTCTTCTGAATTTTTTGAGGCTTAGCAGCTTGGCTCCATTCCTAATGAAATGGGCTCAATTTCCAGAACAGAGAATATTGTACGTGGAGGGTTAATTTTTCTTCCTCATCATCAACTTTCCTTCCATTTCAGAATCCCTGAGTCTGGCCAAAATCACTTCCTAGAAAAGGGCCCACGTGCCATGGTAGAAGCCACCCAGCCATGCTGCACCCTGGAGAGCACCAGAGGAGGCAGGGCTGACAACCGCAGCTCTCTGCGTGCTGGGATTTCTCTGGCGCAGAGCCAGCTAGTCAGAGCCAATTAATATGAAATCAATAGGCCAAATTGACGTTTTCAGAAGTTAGCTCAAAAAAAAAAAATCCCTGAAGATTAAGCAGCCTGTGGCCTTTGCTATGAAATTGTTACCACACTACTTTCTTTTCTTTTGAACGTCCAGATGGGCAGATAAATCCAAAGTGGATCAACCACATCTGTCATTCCTCCACACAAATTACGCCCCCTCCTACCACTTCCCTCTTTCCTCCCCAACACACAACAGCACTCGGAGCCTGGGCTGAATTGATATTTTATGCCGTGCTGTATGTTTCCAGTTCCCCATGGTATTAAGGAGAACCGCATCATGACCCCTCTGGGCAGAGAGCTGGCAGTCTCTGAAATCTGCCTTTTCCGAAGGCGAGAACTGCGGGGGTGGAGAGGGCTGCTTTCTTCCAGGCTCAAAACGGGCCAACAGTAGAACCCAGCCCTGTTCATCGGCTACCTTCTCTGCTGTTCTGAACCAATATTCAAGCCAAATGTTTTACATGGCTGCTTTCCATTTTCAAAGCCCCTGTTCCTACATTTGCTATGTAATGTGGTATCATGCCAGTTTACTCCTCAAGTCCTTTCCCACAATAGAGTGCCCACTGCTATTGGAATCAGGGTAGCCTGTGGGGATTTTGAGCCAAGTCTGAACATTAAGACAGGCACCCCTGGATGTCCATTTACATGGGTCCTTGAAACAAGGAGGACTTGAAGCAGATGTCAGACACCAAAAGCTTGGGAAGACCCTAATCAAGAGTATCAGGAGCATAGGGCGATGCTTAAGAAGTTGATGTCCCTGCTGGCTTTGAGTCCATCATGGGTGAGCACACAGGACAGTTAGAGAGCTAAGGATGGGCAGACAGAATCTCAAACAAATTCAGGAGACTTTTCCAGCCCAAGTCCTCCTCTCAGTCCAAGATGTGTCTTCTTAGGTAAAATAGTGTTTTCCAAAGTTTCTTTATAAACAAACCAGTCAAATGAATGTACATTCTTTCAGGTCAGGGATACCTATTTAAAGTTGATTTTCCTGTTAGGATTATTAAGAAAAGCATCAGGAATACTTGATTTTATGTGAGGTAGGACTCTTAATATGACATTGTGGTTTCACATGAAAAACAAAAATTGCAGAATTCAAGAGCCGGAAGATGTTTAGAGAATGGCTGATCTATCCTCTTGATTTGATAGATGAGGAAACAGAAGCTGGGAGACTGAGTGGTACACGTTAGGGCACCCAGCAAGTATGGTGGAAGGTGAACCATACTCCTCAAGTCCAACACTACAAGTTCCTCTGTGTTTGTGACACTTCATGTTATCTAAACAGAACAGCACTCCTGGGCTTTGAGGCTAGAAAGAATGGTAGTTTAGAAGGTTGAGAAAGGCTAGACTAAAAGAAAAGTGACCTGAGTTTCATGTGGCTGTGTCAGCATGACAAGCAACAGCCTTGGTCTGTCCTGAGGTGTTGACACTGGTGACCTATGTGGTTTGACCCACAGTGCTGCTTTGCTCCTGAACAGACTGTGGCTTGAGTAATAGCTCCCTCCCCATTTCTTGGCTGTGTCACCAGCTTGCCTGGCCCTGCAGATCTGAGCAGAGCTGTTCCTTCCTTGCCTGGTCTGATCATTGTCCTGATGTTGGCTTGAACTGGACAGTCTCCGTTGTTATCCCTACTACACATTTAAGGCACCTGATGGGGATGGTCTGCTACCATTGAGAGTTCGACTACTGACTGTTCCAACCACAGGATGTCACCACCCCTCCTGCCACCTGCCAACACCTGTGTGCGCACACATACACCTGCATGTACAGTTTACAGATTAATACATTGAATATCACTAAAGGGTACCTTGCGGAAAAGCATGCTGCTCTCTGGGGAAGCTTCAGGGTAGAGACATCGCTATACCAAACCACTTCTCTATTTTCAGCTCTAATGAAGTAACCCTTTGGGTTATTGTTTCCAACCGACATTTTCTAGGAGCACATTCTTAGTTCCAGTTTAAATGTTAAGTGATATCAGCAGAAGAACAACAAGTTCAGGCAGGTCTGGATCATTTCCTATAACTGCAAAGCAACTGGAATATAAAAATGTATTTTCGAAAATTTTAAATGTTAAATAGCCAGCACACATTAAATGCCTCCTAGTATCAAGTCTTATTTTAAGCATTTTCTGCATCCTAACTCATTTTGTAATCCTTACAACAGCCCCTTGAGGTAGATGCAAGCATTTCCCAGCTTTGCAGATGAGGAAGCTAAGGAACATGGAGATTAGGTTACCTGCCTGAGACCACACTGCTAGTAAACAATGGAGCTGTGATTCAACCCAGGCAGTCTGGCTCCAGAGCCACACTTTCAAGTGCCAATGCTGGGCTGTCAAAAGTATTGTGGCAGCTGAAGAAATAGCCCAAATGAAATACAATTAGATTTGCTGAAGAATAACTGCTAACCCCTGCACAGCTCTCTGCATGTGGCTTTCAGTGACCTTTCAGCGTAGAGTCTCTGGCTGATACTATAGTCTCTCTCTGGCTGCTCTGATCCCATGCAGGACCTGGGGGACTTGGAGAGGAAAGTGACTTCGGCAGTAAGTGGCAGAATCACAACATGAGCCCAGTCCAAATTAAGGACTATTATCACATCCCCATTTCATGTAATGGTAAATTGAGGTCGTTTGCATAGGGCCAGGGCTGTACATGTATGAAGTCTTCAGTCAGACCCTATCTCTAGACTGAATGATTCAAGGCTACTAGACTCCTTAGACTCCTTGGGGGAGTCTAGGGCCTCCTCCACTGTACTCATGCTGAGGAGGATAGATTTACCTGCAACTCAAACACTATAGGAGAACAAGAAGAGAATTAGAAGAGTGAGGCACAGGGTGAGCAGGGCTGAGGCTCTCTGAAAGTCAGAGACCAGGCTCCTGGGTAGAGGGTAGCCTTGGAAAAGAGCCCAAAGAGCATCAACTCAGTCCTGCAGGACAAAGGGTTTGCTGTCAGTCAACACAGTTCCAATCCCAGATCGGCTTGTAGTCTTGTTTGCTTCACTTATAAAACAGAATTGAAATGCCACCAATCATGCTAAACTGTTGAGTGATTAAGTATGATGATACAGTGCTATCTTATTGACGACATGTGGAACATCTAACCTTTTTTCCCGTTGCCATCTTCCCTGTCAACTTCTATCCTCCTCGATAATGATCTAGAGAGGACACTAAGGGGAATTTATCTCCTTGCAAGAATAAAATGAAAAGTAATTTTCAATGGTTTGCTGGTGTTAGGAGTTTCCAATTACCTACACAATGGACAGCAAAAGGTAACATAGATGACACATTAGTTTCCTAGGAATGCTGTAACAAATACTATACACTGGGTGTTTTAAAATAATAGAAACATTCTCTCAGCTCTAGAGATGAGAAGTCCAAAATAAAGGTGTTGTAAGGGTTTGGTTCTTTTTGAAGGCTCTGAGGGAGAATCCATTCTATGCTTCTCCTAATTTCTCGTGCCTAGTGGCCATTCCTGGTGGTCTTTGGCTTGTAGACTAATCACTCCAATCTCTGCCTCCATCTTCACATGGCCATCTTCTCTGCATGCCTGATCCTTTTGTTTCTTATAACGACAACTGTCATTGGATGTCAGGCCCACCCTAATCCAGGATAATCTCATTTTGAGATCCTTACCTTAATTGCATCTGCAAAGACTTTTATGCCCCCCAAAAAGGGGGCGGGCACTCTGAAACTGTGAGTAGACATGAACTTTTGAGGTGGTCACCATCCAACCCACTACAGACAGATTTGAAAGGAGAAAAGGATATTCGGAAACTGACAAAGCTGGCTATGGGCCCCATCTTTGCCACTCACCACTCACTTGCTGGGTCACTCTGACCACATTGCTTTCCCTCTCTGATCCTCAAATTGCTCCTCACATTAGCTCTAATGGGACCATGCAGGAGAGAGAACTTGTAAAATGATGCCTGAGACTGAGTGTTTTGCGACAGGAGAATGGAGAAACAGGAACTTGGTGAGAAAAGAGACTGATGAGGTGGGGTCTTGCTGGCATCCTGGGAGCAGCAGCTGAATTTTTTTCTCCAAATCCTTCCATTGTTGGACAGCCTTTGACCAAGCTGGCCATCTTGTCCTCCTCTCAAGTCAGCTGCTGTACCTTCTGAAACTGGCATCTCGGAGGCTTAAGTGAGAAGAGGACAACACACGAGCTCCCTCCTCACTCGTCCACGCTCCCTCAGACAAGTGTGCAGATATTACACAACCGTGTTGGCAAACAGCCATGTGACCTGAAACCCATTCTCAGTGACTTGTCAGCGGGCACTCTGTACAGACTGTGACTGCTGAAATGCATGCGTTCCAGATGTTTATCTCCTAATTACGAGTCTCTGATGTGTCACTTACAGTAATGTACTTGTCCATGCTAATATTTTCTCTGTCCCTGGAGGATCTGCCAGGGCGGGTTTAATGCAAGGGGAGACAGAGTGTCTCTAGCATGTTTTAATTAGGCAACTGCGCCCCAGTCATGGCCAGCATCAGGTGCCAGCCCTACTGCAAGGCAGTTCAGATCAGCCACCATTCATTGATGTCTGCTGTGAGATGAATGAGCAGTCCTCGATTTTTAGGGGCTCTCAGACTACAGGGAAGGGATGTGACAGGTTTGGACCACTATTTAGCACATAAGGTGATCAGTGCTCTAAACCAGCCTTAGGGAGCAGGCTTTGTGCTGAGGAACTCCACCAGAGCCATGGGTGTGGATGAGACAGTTTAGATGGGCCTTTCCTATTGGACCAGAAGGAAAAGATCAGGCACATGCAGAGCAGGACTGTACTGCCAGCAGAGGATACAGCCTGAGCAAAGACATGGAGGTGTAAAAGGTCAGGAATGGCATGTGACTGGTGCTTGGGCTGTGTGGACACAGTGGGAAGGATAAGGCCAGAGAGGTAGGCTGGGAATGGATCACACAGGGGTTCCTCAAAGGTGAGGCCAAGGACTTGTTTCTGTAAACACCACAGGAGGTATGGCTGTGTTTAATTGGGAAGAAATATGATCAGACCATATTGTAGGTAATTTTTTGTAGCCCAGAAGACTGATGAGAAGAGGCCAAGTAAGAAAGGAGAGTGAGAAGTTGCCAAGTTCAAGATGATGGGGCCTGAATGGGGCAGTGTCTGGAGAATGAGCAAGTAGAACAGAGTGTAGACAGTTGTCCATGGGAGGGTGAGGCAGGTAGGAGTGAAGGAAACTCCAGTGTTTCTGGCTGGAATGACAGAGACAAGGTCCATGAACTGTGATGAGGATTTCAGGAAGAGGAGGGAGTCTGGGGAAGCAGTGAAAAGAATGCACTAGAGATGAGGAGAGTAGATTTGGGAACCACCGGGTCTTAAGTATGTAAGCCCCCTCTATGAGACATTTTAGGTACCTAAGAATATCAGTTTGCATGGTCTGAAAAGCCCGGTGTAATCATTCACCATCAAGGTCTAATCTGCAGCTCCAGCCTTGTCCTCAGAAGCCCTCTTCACATTTTCCCAAGAGTCAAGGCGTTGTCATCCACCTCAGGATCACCAATTTCCCATCTCAGCCTCCATTCCTCTCCCTCAATGACAGCTCAGCAACTGCCCAAACCCCATAGGCCCCTCTCCATTGTTCTCCCTTCAGCACCTTCTCCCCACTCTGCCTCTCCTTCTCTCCTTGTTTCCGGCCTGGGCTAACTCAGGACAGAGATTCCCTGAGCCTCCTACTCTGCCTGGGCTTCTGGTGGTGGTTTGGTGGATGGTGGGGAGGTGAGGGGCCTGAAGAGGGGAACATCTCCTGGTCTTCCCCCTTCCCTTCCTCTGCCAACCCATGTCCCCCCCTTCCACTATGTTCCTCTTTTATATCTTTCCAAGGAAGACCTTGTGGTCAATTGGGCCTACAAGTTGAGGCTTGTGGAGAAGATACTGAGGATGCCTGGTGGGCCTGAGTGATTCACAGGTGTTGAAAGACTGGTTTTACTGTAAGAGGCAAGCCCACAGTGAACAAATTGTCCTATAGGCTCATCATCTAGAAGGTCTTCCCTATCTGCAATTACTCAGTTTCTTTGTTCTCTCTCTCCCATCTTTCTCCTCCCTTCCTTAAGTCTGAACAGAGCACTTCCTCTGGACAAGCACAGAGCTGGTCCCCTGGGGGACATGGAGGTGGGTGGAGCATGGTGGGTGTCCACCATGAGCACTGGGTCTCAGAAAAGAAAGCAGATGCTCACAGTTCCCATATAAGGTCCATGACAGAGGAGAGCCCAGGGGAAGGGGCCAAGCAGTTTCAGAAGGACATTCAAGGTAGAAGCACAGAATACCCCAGGCTATGTCCCATTGCTTTCCTGATCCTTTTCTTCCTCCCTTCCTTCCTTCCTTCCTTCCTTCCTTCCTTCCTCCCTTCCTTCCTTCCTTCCTCTTTCTCCATATTTCTATCAACACAATACGGATGAACTGCTTTGACCATACCATGCCAGGTCCTGTGCTAAACACTTTACATGTCTCATTTTTATCTAATGCTGCCTGTGACATAAAGACAACCCCCACTCTATTATTCCTCCTCTAGAGACAAGGAGAATGTGGCCCAGAGATTTTAGATGATGTCCTAGTAGATGGCTAGTGAGTGTGTACCTTAGAATTGGCTGAGAGATGCTATTGTCCTTCTGCTATGTATGTGTATCACCTTCTTTTAGACATTGCAAAAGTGCATTTCTTCTCATCTTTATAGGTAAATTCCTTCTTGCCTTTAGATGAGAAAACAATGACAATGGAATACAAAAAGCAGAAAGAAAGGAAGCGAGAAGACTGGGTCTCATTATCACACTTCCATGGAGGGCTTGATGAAGAGTTTGAGGAGAGGTCCTTCTCCTTGTACCCTCTGCCCCACACAACTTGGGGTTCTCTGAGCAGAACAAACGGGACCTACTATCCAGGTCCAGGGCTCAGTGTGGCTCTTACACAGTTACCCAGGGCCTGTATTTGGTTTGATGCTCTGTTGTTGCCATCTTCAAAATTCTTAATAATTTTCACAAGAGGCTTCATGTTTTTCTTTTGCACCAGGCCCCACAAATTATGCAGCCAGTCCTTCTTGGCTTTCCTGCCCATTCCCTGTCACTCTCAGGCTGCTGCCCTTCACACGATTCTCCACCAGCTCCCCTGCGGCCTGGGCTGCTCCTTTGATCTGAGACACAGGCTGGTTCCTGGGTCCACACAGGATAGCGGAATGATGGTGTCCAGCACCAGACGTGATTATCCAAATCACTTCCTCCTGTGACCAGGACCTGGCTTAATACTTCCCAGGTACCAGGTGTTCCCCAAATATCTGCATGTGGAAGGGTTTGGGTGGCTCCATTCTTTTCTCTTTCGATAAAAACAATTAGGTCATTTAGAATATGAAAAGCTTTGAAATCATGAAAGTACTTTATTTGAAGTTTGGGGAAGAAAGGACTTTGATGGTGAAAGGAAAGACAGCCATTTCCATTTTAAACAAGGAAACAACAGGAGAGATTTCTGCAAGAAGATAGAGCTGGGATTCCATTGTCCAGGATACTGGTTAGGGACCCTACAGAGTCACTTTTCTGGTAACTTGGGAACAAAACCAATAGGAGGAAGTTATAGAAGGAAATCTTTGGGCTTAGCTTGATGAAGAGCTTCTAGCATTCAGAAATTTCTGGATGGGGATCTGATGCTCATAAGGGAGGGAAGTGCTTATTTCTGGAGGCATTGAGCATGCAATAGAGCACTCCTCTATTCCATAAAGGAGTGGAGAAGCTCCAAGCATCAAACGGGCACTTGGACCAGATGAGGTTTAAGGTTCTTAACAACCCTGGCAGTATGTGCTTAGTTGATTATAATGACGCCAGGATGCTGAGTTTTTCTGCCCCAGTGATTCTACCATTCTTCCTGTTTATGTCTGAAAGCTGAGGTAACTATGGATTTCTAGAGGAGACAAAAGTAGAGCCTGTGTTCTTGTATCTACCACCTAATACACAAGCAAAAGAATATTAATTGCTTCAAATTCTGTCCAGATTCCCAGAAGTTAGAGCCCTTCTCGGAAATGAAATAATGAGTAAGTGTATGAAGAAAATGAGAAACAAGGAAGAAATAAGCCATCTTTTAAGATGAAGAAGATCAGAAAGGGTAGACCTTGGGTGGTGGTTCTCCCAGGACACCCGGTCCCACAATCCTCGCCAACCCTCCCTGCCCAGCTGCTGCAGATCTGGCCGGCCTCTAGGTTGTCTGTCCATCTTCCTGCAGAGTGGAGCCAACAGCATTAACACACACCTGGCTGAAGGCCTGGGAAAGGATGTCTGTGATGCTAATAGAAAGTTTTGTGACACTTTAACGTCACAGTGTTCCCAGTATTTCCGCAGGCATCAGCTACATCCTAGAAACAAGCCATGTGCAGGTACATGAAGACGCAGCTGGGAAATGCCTGTTTATTCAGTTCAAAGTGTGGAAAGCACAGTTCCAAGAGTCGGGAGGCACAAGGGCTCATTCTGGCTCTGCATCTGAGATAGACATTGGCTTTGGCCAAGTCCCTTCTCCTCTATGGCCTCACTTGTCATTTTCAAATGTAGATATAAAAATCCCACACCACACAACAATTACAATGGTTTAATTAATTAACATTTATAAAATGCTTAGAAAAATGCCCATGGCATTGTAAACATTATAAATAATGAAAAAAAATCCATTAGTCTTTACAGCAACCTCTTAAGATCAGCATTTCCATCACCTTTTACTTGAGGAATCTCAGGTTCAGTTAGCAAGTGATGTATGTGGGTTCATATATCTGGACCCACTGCACCCAGAGCTAGATTATCTGTGAGATGACTTCCAATTTGGATATTCAGTGATTCTATCTTTATAAATTGATAACTTTGCTTGGATTTCTTGTGTCCTTTTGTTCTGGCAGACACCATCTAGGTGCCAGAGAAGTTTACTTTCAATCTCATCTCCAATCCATTGAAAAGAAAGTGGGAAGCCATTTTCAGGAGCAACATGGTGCTCAGTGTTATATCTGGCCTTGGAGGCTGATAAGCCCTCTGGCTAAGATACCCAGAACTGCTGGCTCCACTTTACATCAGTGAAATGGAACCCGTTTTCCCAGCTCAGCAGCAATTCTGACTGTGTTCCAGGGTTTCCAAAATGAATGTCTAATCCTGATTCTGCCACTGTGATCCCTATGTAGGTCAATAGCATCAACCTCCTACGGCCTTCCAAGATGCTAGAATACCAGTGTCTTCCTCCTCCTTCACTCTCATAGGTAATCAATCACCAGTGTCTACAAGGAAAGTCTCATCATGCTGCTTAAAATTCCAAAGTGATCTCCATTATGTCTAAATTTATTATTCCAGGCCCTTCACATGGGGGCCCCTTCCTAACTTCTCCTACTGACCCACTCTCTTCCCACAACTTCCTTCCATCGGCCTCCAGGGCAGCTAGCCCTTCAACCACAGATAGCCTCTTGTATAACCTGAACATAACAAGTCCTCCCCAGCCTTCCTGTTCTGTACTGGACGTTTCCAGGAGAAATGGCCCATCTTTTCCTCCTCTCCTGTTAAGGTATTTAAATGCTCCTTCTCTCTAACTCTAGAATCCATTCCCTGTTGCCTTCTCAGGACATCATCTCATCTCTGGTTTCTTCCTTTTCTTGTTTGCTTGTTCCTTCCACGTGCCTAAAAATCCTCACTTTCCTCCATTTTAACAAAGCCTCCCAACCTCCATGTTTCCTTCCAACTTCTCCACTTCAAAGCCAATACTTAGTGCCTCTAGTTTTCTACCTTGTACTATCTCCTCAAACCATTATAATCGGACTTATGATCTTTTCATTCCACTGAAATGATTTCTTCTCATGGTTTCCCCAACCATCTTTTTCTAAACCTAAAAAAACAAATCATTTCCAAGGCACTAATCACTCTCAGAGGTATTAGTTGATTACTGGTAATTAATCCTCACTTCTTGGCGGACTCTTCTCTTTAAACTTGAAGTTTGTTGGTTTTTCTTCTATTTCCCTGCTCACTTCTCAGTTTCCATTGCAGGCTTCTCTTCATTTCAAATGCCTTAAACCCCATAATAACTCTCTCAGTCAGGATGCTCTAGGTTATGCTGCACTGAAAAACAACCCTTAAAATCTCAGTAATGCACATTTATTTTTTTTTTTTGTTTGGACTACATGTCCAATGCAAGGCAACATAGGGCAGATCCACAAATTCTGAGAGTCAGGAACAATTCCTCTGCATGAACAAGACTGAGTACTAATTGAGGAAGTGCAAAGTTTTCATGGCTAGATTACAGAATTGCTCAGGTAAACTTTTTGGAACAGGAGTGTCTACAGCAGTCCTACCATTGTGTGGAGGGCATGTCCTACCATTGTGTGGAGGGCAGATCATTTTTCTCTTTAGTTCACAGAAGTTCAGATCAAGAGGACCTGTACTCAAGGAGCTATCCTTAAGGAAATGTACCTAAGAAGACTTCTGTCTGCACCAAACCTGATTTAGATAATAGATTCTGGACTTCATTCTAATATATAATAGAATGAGACTTTGGGGAGCCTTGGGGAAGGGTGAGCATGTAGGAGAGATGTAAACCACAGGGGACTGAGGCTAGACTGTCACAGCCAGCCTAAGGATAGGGCTGGCCTGAGTGACCAATAGGATATTTCAGAAATGATGGAGCGTGGCTTTTGAGACTACGTCATAAAAAATATAGCATCCTCTCTCCCTCTCTTTCTCTCTTCATCTCTCTCTGCTAACTCACTCTGGAGGAAGTCAGATGTTATGTCATGATAGTGTCAAGCACCCCTATGGAGAAGTCCACATGGCAAGAAACTGAGACCTCTTGCCAACATCCATGTGAGTATGCAAGCAGATCTTCCAGCCCCAATCAAGTCTTCAGATGGCTACAGTTCTTGTCAGCTTTCTGACTGCAACCTCATGAAAAATTCTGAGCCAGACCTTTCAGATAAGCTGAATTCCTGGTCCACAAAAGCTATGTGTGATATGGATGTTCACTATTAAGCCTTCATTATCTCTTTTATCCCAGTCCATGATAATTCTCATCTAAGCTACTGCAAATGACTCTCTGATCTGCCTCTTTGCTTCCAAATCTCTTTCTTCTCACAAATTCACTTTTCTTCCAGGGACTTGAATAAAAGGTCAAAAACATGAATCTGTTGAATATCCTTTAAGGATCTCCCATTGCTCTCAGGATAAAGCCCAAATTCCTCAATATGGCCTACAGGGCCTGTGTGATCTGACATAACATAGTCTGACCCTTCCAGACCTAACTCTCAAGGCTCTTTTCTTTCAACTAAAATTCAGGCAATCAATTTTTTTTTTCATTTTCTAGAATAAGCTCTCCTTTTTCTTGACCCTTGGTTAGACTTCTCACACAAACTTCTCTCTGCCTAGAACTCTTCTCCATTCTCTTTTCTCTCCCAAACCTTTATTCATGTTGCATTGACCCCATTTCTGAGAATCCTGTCCTGACTTTCTTATGGAAGGTGACCCTCACTGTGTTCTAAGACAAGATATACCATAGTCCTATCACAATAATAATCATTCTGTAATATTATTAACTTATAAATAGCAGTAATATTAATAATGGTTACTTGTAACCATTTTCCCTACTCAGGAATTTCCTGTGTCTCTGATTGAAGATGGTCTTTGACCACAGAGCATGTTTGACCAACACCCGGCAGGCTGGAAGCTCTGCAAGGTTAACCTCAACAATTGGGGCATATGGGTTTGTAGATAAATACCAACCCTTTTTACACAAATGTCTCACTACCCACTACGTAGCTGTATCGGGACAATCTCAAAGACTCCTGGGTGGAATTGAGCTCCAGTCGCCTACAGAAGTAACCTATTCATTAACATACTCTTTATTATCTTCTTCCCTTTCTCATGTCATTTCACTTAGTTACTCTCTCACAGCATCTTTCATTCTTTCTTAGGTAAACTACTTGCACACATAATCTTGTCTTAGGGTCTGGTTTTAGAGTAACCCACACTAAGTTACAATCCATTCAGTCAACACTTACCATGAGCTAGATTATGGGTCAAGCTCATTACACGGATTATACATTTTAATTCTCCAAGCAACACACTGAGATGAGTGCTAATCCATAAAAGTGGAGTAAAAGTATTTATTCATAGGATTGTTGTGAGGATTAAACAGGATAATTCATGTAAAGGGTTTAGAGCTTGGTATTGGTATGACAATGTATGTGAAGAGCTTAGCATTGGAAGAGAAGATGAACTTGAAGAATTTAGTATAGTCCTTTGCATAGTAAGCAATTGGTCATTTGTCCAAGATCACACAGATGCTAAGTGGCAGATTTTTACCAAATTCTGCCAGGTTCCAGGGCTCTCAATTACTGTTCTACATTTTGTTATCAGTTGTAATTATTGAACTATTTTCAACAGCAGACAGGGAGCAGAGAGCAGACAATGGGAACAGGAACCACACTGATTATATTCAGTTTTATCCCCACAAGGTGGCATTCAGTGGGTAGTGAGACATTTGTGTAAAAAGGAATGAATTCTTCCCTTCCTCCCAACCAAGTCTGTTTTATATTCAGTTTGGGATGCTCATCACTCAAAATAATACTTTGAGACATCAGTTAGAGTACTCATAAAACTTATATATGAAAAGAATGTGTCTTTAAATCTTTAAAGGCCTAAGCTGTATGGCTATTTTTTCCCCTACTCAGGATAATAGTGCATTTCCATCACGGGAAGGCAGCATATTTAGTAGTAAGATCATGCTGTTTTAAAGTAAAAAAGACCTGGTTCAAATTCACTATTTTTAACTATATGACCTTGGAAAAAATTACTTAGCCTTGCTAATTTGTAGCTTTCTCATCTAAAAAGAGAAATGATCATACCTCTTATACCACTTAGCTATTGTTACACAACAAATTAACTCAAAACTTAATGGCTAAAGACAACAAACAACTATTATCTCACAGTTTCTGAGGGGCAGGAATCTAGGAGTTGCTTTGCTGAGTGGTTCTAGCTCAAGGTCTCCCCTGTGGTTGCAGTCAAGTTGTTTATCATGTTTGTCATCACCTGAAGGCTTGACTGGGGCTGGAAGATGCCCTTCCCTGTTCATTCACATCGGTTTTGGAAGGGTTCTCAGCTCCTCCCCAGTGAGCCTCTCACAGCATGGCGGTTGGTTTTTGCTAAAGTGCAGGATCTGACAGGGACAATGAGATAGCACCCAAGATAGAAGTCACAGGGTCCATTCTTATCTAACTTGGAAGTGACATATCACCATTTCTGACATATTCTACTGGTCACGAGGACCAGCCCTTCTGCAGTGTGGGAGGGGTCTACACAAGGATGTGAACAGAAGACAGGATCTTTGGGGGCCATTTTGGAGGCTGACTACAACACGTCTCGTGTAGTTGTAGTGGAGGGTTTCATGTGCTGAGTATATAGTTGTCTCTCAAGAAATATTAGTTCCATTTTAGTCATTCAAGGGAAGACACATAAGTCCTGGAATCTGCAGAATACATTCAGCAATCCAGAGTTAAGTGGTCACCCCAGCCCAATTACCATCAAACAAATCTACTTACTAAAGCTCACCACCTGCTGAGGCCATTGATACTGGCAACAGCCAACATCTGCAAAGCTCCTTATAGTTCCCAACATTTATTTACATTTATCATCCAGTTTTAGTTTTATGTCATAGTGTATTTCACTTATCTCAACAACTCCATGGCATATCAATTATTATCGCCACACTTTCTAAGTAAGGACGATTGAGCTTTAGAAAGATTACATGTTTGGACTAAGGGCACACAGCTACTCAGGGACAGAATCAGGATTCAAACCCAGGACTTCTGACTCCAAAGTCTATTCTCTTTTAATTATCTTATGCCACATTAGCAGCAAATAACTCATTTTATTGAAGAAGAAGGAGGAGGAGGAGGAGAACAAAGTCCTGTTATTTTCACCCTTTGCAGTAACTTCTTCATAAGCACACAGCAGTGTCCATAGGGTTCTCTTGCATGTGACTGGCAGTTATTAAGTGGCCCAGCATCTCCCAGAGCACATCCAGGTAAGCACACAGGTCCCTGCAGTGCTGGTGTAATTGCCTTAGGGGGTTGTTTTCATTTTGCGGCACTGCAGTTGGTAGCTGCTGCATTTTGCTTAATCCTTCCCCTCAATTCCGCCCCTCACCTCCCTCACTATACTATACCCCCCACACACACACACACACGGAGAAGAGGTGAATGGATAAGATCTCTCGGCCCACAGACTGCCAATAATTAATAACAAGGAAATGCTTTCTGTCAAGGGCCTGCTGAGACATGGGCTGGTGTGTCTAAGTATCGTGGGGCTCCAGCCAGCAAAGAACGAAGATAGAGCCTGTATTCACCAGGCCTCAGAGTCCTGGGGGTAGTTGAGGACCAGACACAGACCCATGGATGGTGGCACTTATTTCAGGGACTTGAACTTGTGACCTCACAGGTTGTGATGGCAGCTGTGGTGCTGCCACAGAAGTAGCCACACCATTCATGCAGCCAAGTGAAGAATAAAAGAAGCAAAGGCACCGAAGATCTGGGAGCACAGCCAGGCCAAGGGAACCAGAGTGCTGCCTGTATGGTACCGGGCACCTCCCGAACACCCTCTCACCCAACCTCACTGCAGCCTTGCCAGCAGACCCACCGGTGGTGGCACAGGAGGGGCTATTCTTATCTTCATGTGACAGATGAGGACACTGTGACTCAAAGAGGTAAATGGCTTGGCAAAAGTGTAACAACAAACAGTAACCACAGAGTAGTGATTTCTAAGCTATTAAATTTCTAATCCTTTACACATGAGAAACCAGCCTGTTTATGGGGGCCCATTCCTGAGTCTCTGCATGACCCTTATCAAGGATTACTGTGTGAAGGCCTTCCTCTGCCCCCTGGGCTGATGCTCATAGGATTCCCTCCTCTAGGAAGTTGGGCACGTCTTCTGAGAGTTACAACTCACCCACAGCCACTGGAGGAGGTCTGTCAATTCTTGAAGAAACTGGGCAGAGCCAGTGATGACAGGGAGAAGCCACCTTCAGGAGTGGGGAGGGTGAAACAGGCACTTGCTGACCAGCTGTCCTTGGGCATTCATCCCTCCCCTGCCTCCTCTATCTGCAGGGCCCACATGCCACTGTTTAAAGGGGTGGCCTCCTCCCAGGACCCCTTTTCTCAAAGAAGAATCCTTGATGATAGGAGGTGTTTGGAGCGAATAGGAGGGACAACCTCCCTTCTTAAACTTAATAGAAGGGACACCCACATGGACCTAGGTTTTCAATAATCTCAAAACACCTTACAGACTAAATGGTGACTCTCTAGAGCAGGGGTGTCCATCCTTTTGGCATCTCTGAGCTGAACAGGAAGAAGAGTTGTCTTGGGCCATGCATAAAATATACAAACATTAATGAAAACTGATGGGCAAAAAAAGGTTTTAAGTAAATGTACGATTTTGTGTTGGGCCACATCCATAGCCATCCTGGGCCGCATGTGGCCCCCAGGCCATGGGTTAGACACAGAGAAATGTGAACACAGAGACCAAAATAACTAGATGGGCAGAGCTGGCATGAAGGAAGACAATATTCATTACACATAAAATGGAATTATAGGGAGGGCAAGAATTTAAAATATACATCAACATCTACTCAAAGAACAAAGAGTATTGGTAATATAAAATACAAATAAGTTACAAAGTTCCAAGTAATAATTTTAGGAATAAAAAACACAATAGTTAAAGAAAATAAGGTATGGAATGAATGTACTGGGGAAAGTGATTGAATGAATACAAGGGAAGAATGATTTAATGGGCTTAAGGATCGGATTCCTTCCAAAAGTCACTGATGGGTAGGGAGCAAACATTAAAAAAAAAAAAAAAGCTAAGGGAGATGGAAAATAGAAACGTAGTCTCCAATATTTGAATAATAGTAGTTGAAGGAATAAAGATGTAGAGAAAAAAATGAAGGGAGAAAAATACTGTCTGAAAATCAACTAACTGATAATGTCCAAGAAGGCCTCGCCTCTATTCCTAAGTTCTACTCTCTTAAATGGTAGCAGCATTAGTAGACATCCTTGACCTGTATCTGATCTTCAAGAGAATGCATCTAAAGTTTCTCCACTGAGTGTGTTTGCAATAGTTTTTTTCTGTATAAACTCCTTATCTCTGGTATGCTAAGAGCTGTGTTTGTCTTCTCTTATTTTGTTGTCATCACTGGACATTGAACTTCATCAGATAACTTTTGAATAAATAATTGGAATTCTTCATCCATGAAGTAATCACATGAAATTTTTCTTTGGTCTATTTATATGGACAAATTATATTTATAGATCATCTGATGCTGAAACATGCTTGCATTGCCAGCTAAACCTTACTTAAATATAAGATATATTTTAACCCACTTTTGAATTTATATCATTCAGATCATTTATTATCTGTTTATTTTGGGCTACTCAATCTGTTGTGTTTTGAGAGGATGTGTTAAAAAAATCCTACTATAATTGTTGATTTATCTATTTCCCACCACAGTTGTATAATTTGCTGTTTATATATTTGGAGGCTATACTATAGGGTCACATGTGCTCATGACAGCAAAATACACATAAATGTAAAATTTACCATTCTTACTATTTTCAAGTATGCAATTCAGTGCATTAAATACCTTCACATCAGTGGACACCATCACCACTAGCTGTCTCCAGAACCTTGTAATGATGTCAAAAAGAATCCTTCAGTTTCTAAGACTGCCATTCTAGATTTCGTTTGGTTTATATTTGCCTGAGGTATCTTTTCTCATCATTAGATTTTGAAACTTTCTTTACTTTTTTTATTTAAGTGTGTGGGTTGATGACACAAATTGTCTCTTTTAAAATCTAAACTGACGCTCTTAGTTGGAGTTTAACCATTTATACCTATTACTTGTTACATTAGTACTTTCTCATCATTTTATTGTTGCTCTCTATTATAAAAATTGTTTCAGAGAAATATATAACTAAAACTTGTAAGTCGGTATGTAAAATTTGATTTATCCATAGGAAAATACTTGCTTCCTTTTTTCTTTCCTGTTTTCCAGTTTATATTAATATCACTTATGTTACACTGATATTAATACAATACATTAATATATTAATATTACACTGTATCTCCAATGTGTTAGTATTTATGTCTTGCATGAATAAGAAAGATTGTCTAGCATATTCTTATGCAAATTTTGTCTCTACCCCCTCTTCTTACCCTCATCTCTGCTGTGATTTATCTAAAATTGTAATTTTAAATTATCTTTCTTGTTTTTTAGTCCTGTTTCCTTCCTTCCTTCCTTCCTTCCTTCCTTCCTTCCTTCCTTCCTTCCTTCCTTCCTTCAACAATCTTATTAGGTAACTTGATCATCTTTCATTCCATACATCTTTAATTTCCCTCCTGAATTTATTTTTTGTCTTTATGTAGGAATTCCTACCAGAAGTGTTTTCAAAGTGGGGTTTTGTGCGGTAGAACTCCTGAGCCTGCTGCAGATATGCTGTCTTTTATTTTTGCTTCCCACACTACCTGGAAGAAGTGCCAGTGGAATGATTACAGCCTCTGCTTGGAAGGCCCAGCAGGTCTTTCACTTTTCACTTCCTGATAGGTCAGCGTGCCACGGGCCCTTATTTTAAAACCACAATCTCAATTCCGAAATCCTAATGTGTCCACTTCCAGAAACGAATCTTAGTGCCCAGTCTGGTTCCGCGTCACACCACCTCCCCATCCCGTTTTGAGATGTTTGGGTCTGAAACCTTCAATGGAATGAAGGGCACATTTCTTCTTTCACTGCCCTACACTTCTCCAACTATCCCTCCACCCTTACCCTCACCGTTAATCCCTTTGCTGGTTTCTGTTGTGTTTCCACCAAGATCTCTGGTGGAGGAGAAGTAAGAAGGGGAGATAAAGAGACAGGTAGGTTGTTACTCGAACAAATTCCATTCTAAGCTGTCTCTGGGCTCTCTGGAGCAGGCAAATGTCTAGATTTTTATTGAGTTTTAGAGGGTCCTTCCTAGGCTCCTCCATTTTGCTGTTCCTAGGCAGGAGTGGACATCATGCTCTTCTAAATGGTCCCTTTCAGTTCTTCTCTCAGCCTAGGATTCTAGATGGTCCCAGCCTCCCAACCACCACCACTAGTTTCTACACCCCATTCTCACCCCACTCAAAGTAGCACCGTTGATACATGCCCCACCTCCACCCCATTCCCACACTCACAGAATATTCTCTCCCATGTGGCCCACAGCTCTCTTGTTCTAACAACCTGGCAAAGCAGACTGATGCCAAAGCAAACATGTTTTTCTGGCTCTTAGGTCTCTCACTTGCTAGGTTCCCCAGATAGGACAGATACCAATTTCTACATCAACCAAACATAGAGAACATATTTCTAAGTTCTCTGACTGGTCCTATTGAAGCCCCATCACTCTTTTTGAGTTGAAAAAAACCTAGCACTAGAATAGTTCTTGCCAAAGAATTTTCTTAACAAAATCTACCCACTCTTATTCAGTGGTGGCTGAGAGATTGGGATTGAGGCAAATAACAGCTTGGGCTCTTAGTGTCAACTTTGCATGTTTATGTTATACAATGTTGGGTGAGTTATGTATTCATCTCTGTGCCTCAGTTTTACTATCTGTACTATGTGTGTAATAGTGGATGAAAGGAGATTTTCTATGAGGATGAAATAAGATTATACTTACAGAAAATGAAGCAATTCTTTGATAATCTTATATAAATTGCTGTATAAATAGTAGATGCTATCTTTACAACAGAGTAACCCAATGATTCCTCATTATAACTCTGAAATCAGAGTTGCCTGGATCTGTGAGCTTAAGTATGCATGAGTATGAATCAGCTTCAAGAAAAAAAAACTAGAAAAGTTTTATCATTATTTCCCTATCATTTTCTGACAAATTGCAAATGATTATCAAAATTGCAAAATACAGTGATAACATTCCTACAGGAAATGAGTAGGGCTGGTACTCCCTCACTCTCTGTTGTGAACTTATTTATCTCCCTTGTGCTGGGAACACTGATGACAAAGACTTGGGCTACTCTTTCTCCCTTTTGAGAGTGACAAGCACAAATTCATCAAAATTCAGTTCAAATATCATCTCCTTAGTGAAAGCAGACCTTGACCAAACCCCACAAATAGAATTGTTTCCTTCCAGCCTCCACATTCCCGTAGTATTTTGTAAAGTCCCCTGTTCTTGTCCAGCTCCAGGGTATCTTGTTTCTCCCTGTCTATGTGGCCTCCTTGGATTGAACCCTTTGCCCTTACTCTTAAATAGGAGTTTGAATCTGGGTATGGTCCTTCATACCTCCATTTCCTCTGTACTCAATGGCTGGTGTGACCATACACTCAAGTTTTTCTCTCCTCCCCATGCTGATAATTTAATTTTGGCTTTCAGATCCCATACTTGTATCTGACACTTCAGGGTCTTCTTGTTCCTAATGCAAATTTAGAAACTAAAAAGAGGTAGAATTAGAAGCTAAGAACGCATAGAAAAAGTAATTCCTGAATTTGGAAGTGAAGAGGGTCAGGAAGAGAGCAAGGCAAAGGGTCTGAGTTCTGTGTCTTGAAAGTAGAAGTATTTTTCAGGTACAGATATATAAGGTGGGAACAAGTAGGTTTACAATTGTTCATATGGAAAATAATATAATAACTAATAAATAATAATAATACAAGAATAAACTCTGTGTTTCACATAGCCACAGCTATATTCCCACGGTTGCCCACCTCTGTACAAGTGTAAGTTTATTTAAGGCAGATAAAACAGCATCATCAAAGCACAGAGGGGCGAGGAAAAGGATGCCATGGCAGGGGCCATGAAGACAATTGATATGTGGGAGTGTAGGATGGGCGGGTCAAGGAGAAGGATAGATGGAGACGCTGGGAAGAAAGGATAAAAGTCAATAAATGCTGCTAGCTTAAAGAGCTTGGGTTTTGTTATTTATACATTGTGGAAACATCTAACGTTTAAAAGGGGAGAGTAGGAGGACAGGGCAGGAGTGATTTCCGAAGGATCTCTCTGACTACCATGAGGTTGGTTTGGAGAGAAGACTCAATATCATCAGCCTGGAAGGGTCAGTCCTTCAATCTGTGACAGTGATGTCCCTCCACCCCCCCACACCCTTTAACACTTGTTGTTATAGCAGAGGAATGCCTCTAGGAAGAGGTATAATGAGGAGGATTGTTTGCATGCAGTGTGTATGCCGGGTGCAGGGAAGAATGGGTAGGATGTTTGATCCCTGTGAATACTGGAGAATGAATGCAGCAGGTGCGCGGGCTATAATCAGGAAGAAGATGAGATGTCCCGGAGGATGTTGTTGTGAGGCAAAAGACACAAGGGGCCCTGGGGAAGGAGATGGGCAGGGGAGTTGGAGTCCAGAGAGATACAGAGGATGGTATCCTGGACCTTGTGGCATAAGATCTGTGCTGTGTCAGTCTGCTGATTTGTTCTGATGTTGGCACTTTCCTGGGCTTTGTTCCTGCTGTTTTGCAGGCAAGAGGGTAATCACTGGGTAATATGGCCCTTCTGTCAGGCCAGAATGCTCTGTCATTGGTTGAAGGCCACAGCTCAACCCTGCATCTTCTGCCCCTCACAGAATGGATGGTCAGTTCATAAGAGTTTGCTTAGCAGCCTCAGTGGAGAACTGAGCCCTGGCTTCCAAAGTTCTCACTTCTGCCTTTGGCCTAGGATCTTCAGGCAATGGCTACAGAGAGGTGAACCCTAGGTATGGAGTTCAAGGACAGCTAATGTTTTGGCTGATACTACATTTTGCTTCCACATTTGTAAATATGTACAAATAAGACTTGATCTTAATAATTGTATATTCATTCTCTGACCTCCATATTAAAGGACTTACCAGAAAGCATTTCATCAGTATGGAATCCTAATTGTGGCCCCAGGTCATTTGATTTTAATAAATCAGTGCAGCTGAGTGATGGCTTAAAAGAGTTTCTATTTCCAGGAGGACTGACAGGATTATGAGAATGGCTCCTAATGACCGGTATCTCTGGCGGAATCTTAATTACCACAGAATTCATAGGAAGTACCTGATAGCTCTACAGATGATTTGATTAGAAACCACATTTTTAAATCTCTCCTGATGAGTCAGTTACAGCATCCTTTTGGAGCCAAGTCTGTGTGTAAGGTCTCATGGGTACAGTGAGTCTCAATGTTGAAGGAAAACAAAATTCTCTCAAAACCTGTATTTCCAATGTCTAGCCCCAAAACAAAAATTGCCTTTCTTTTGTCCTTGACTAGAACTTTCCAGGGTAAGAATAGGTTGGAGTTAAAAAGCTATTCTAGTCAATATCTCTTATCATTTATCAATCACTATAGGTGAGGGTAATGTAAATACCAAGGCATGATACTTAGGTTTCACGCCATTGAAAGTCCACCTCTTTATTAATGTATGTATTTGACAAACAAGAGCCACTAAGACGCTGGGACAGCTACAGGGTAAATGCTGGAGCAGCAATAATGGTGAGTAAGACCAAATATAGTATCTTGCCTACTTGAGCTTACAATTTATTGGGGCAGACACAGCTAATCAAAAAGCTACCCAGATAAATGCAAAGGAGCAGGTACTTGTGCAGCGAAACAGAGAATACATGAAATTGATCTGCATTACTCAGAGAAGTCTGGCCTTCTAATAAAATGATCACTGGGCTGAGATATGGAAGAATAGTAGGAGATGATTTAGTGAAGGCAGGTCAGGGGAAGCGTTGGGTGGCAGGGGGTAAAAGTGGAAATTGCATTCTGGGAAAGGGAGAAGAAGGCGCAAAGTCACGGGGGCAGCACAGAACTGGAAGGTGGTCAGCATGGCTTGAGAGCAATAAGGAGTGTAATTTGTCTATATATAAAAATAAAAATGACTATACAACCATGTGTACTCTGCAGTCAGATGAAAAATTCAAACGATAAATGTTTAAAAGCATAAAAAGGGCTGGAGTAATGTAAAGGAGTATCAAGATGTGGGCTGGGGTCTCGACTGAAAGAAATTGGGATGGTGTAGGGGATGGCAGTGGATGGCATCTCATAGATGTTGGAGGTGCAGGGAGGACCTCACAGAGGAGGTGGAGTGTGAATTGGGAGCAGGGATGTCATGAAAACCAGGCAGAGGGGAGTGACATCAAACTGCAGCTCAGGGTGGGTGGGGTGAAGGTGCACAAAGGCACCTGCAGAAGATGAGCTGGCAAAGTAGCTGGTGGCCTGAAAATAGGAGGCCATGAAGTCCAAGCACAGGTGTTCCAATGCTAAGAGCACCAAGGAAGGTAATGGTGGACACTGGGAAGTGCTGGGGCCTCTCTGGAGCTGGAGTGAACCTGCCCATTCTAGATGCAAATTCAGTTATACAAGTCACTGTGTTGGCCACATAAAGTCTATCTGCAAGTCTTTATATGCTGCTCCCCTTGGACTGGAAAATGGTTCCTATGAGAATGAATGAACAAAGGATATTTTTACCCTGAAAAGGGGGAAAGTTGTGTGAATGTGTGTGTATGGGTGATGTGTGTGCTGTGGGTGAGAACAGGAGTGCAGGGGAGGGTAAGCCTGAGAAATGCTTTCGAGTACGGACAGCCTCTGGACTTGGGATAAGTACACCTTTTAGAATCCCCTCAATGGCCAAAAGAATGTAAACAAAACTTCCCTAGAGCTCAAACCCCTTTTTCTCACATTTCCTGATACCATTTTCACACATGTTCCTCACTCTGGTCAAGGTAGGTCACCTGCCATCTCACTTCTGTGTGGCTTTCTCCTCCTGGGTTGTAGGACCCTGGGCATTACCAGTCTGTAGCTACTCAAATCCTTCCAGGTATTACCTGAAGTACTGCTTCCAGGAAACCTCCAGATCCCCACTGGGAAGAATGCCCTCTCCCCTGGGTTCATGTGGTGCTTGCACGCCATGCTGCCCTGTGTGCCCAGGGCAGTGTCTAAGTCACAGGCCCTGACACAGGGTAAACAGGTACTCAGCATGTATTCTCGAATTGGTGAACAAAGAGCACACTAATTGTGTATGTTTCTTTGTACTTGGGGTAAGATCTCAGCAGGTATCTGTCTCCTGTCTGCAGCCCTCACAGTGCTTTGACAATTATAGGTACACAATAGGATTGGGTGCTTTGTTCTTGTAAGGTTTACATGAGTGAATCAATAATTGAAACTCAACTGAAACCAAATTGGGTGACAGCATCCAATGGTTTCAATGAGAAACGGAACTGTTCCCCTTACAGGGGGGTGTTGGAAATGTCTCAATGGCTGGTGGGGGCTCTACTGATATTTGGTGGTGGGGATCAAGAAGGATAAACACCCTGCTAATCAAAGGAGAGTGCAGCACAACAAACGCATTTTCTACCCCAAATGCCACCTGCACCACTTAGGTAGAACTCCCCACCATAAATAATGGTGAGAGACTAGAAAATGTCTTAAAGAAAGTTGTAGACCCTTTAGCTCTGGGGAAATTAAAAGAAAACAAGAGAATGTTGTCCTCATTACCTCTCTCAATCCTGCCCAGCCCCATGATACTAACATCTTGGGGATGTAAAATCCAGGCCAAATGGTCCAGACGCAGGGGTAGCCTTCAAGATTTCTGCTCCCATGAGAAAGGGCTTAAGGCTGGACTGTGCTTCCTCTGGCCAGGGGAACTGGCTGCCCCTCTGCAGAGATTCCCCCTGGGAGAAATAACTCACCGAAAATGCATACATTCATAGTTGTTACATAGATGACATCGCAAGGAATGCTTCCAGAACTTCCTAGGCTTTTTTTTTCTTTTCTTTTCTTCTAACTAAGCAAACAGCAGGAGTCAGCCCTAGAGAGCAAAGCAGGAAATGGGAGGAGGGAACACTGAAGTAGTAGCAGGGATGAGGGCAGCAGGATGTTTGAAAGGGGAACTGATAGACCTGCAGGATTCTGTGAAGCACACTCCACCTTTGTCCCCTTCCCCAGTGATGGAACTGACCACTCGCTTATATTATATATAAATAGTTATATATATGTGTGTATTTATATAATAAATATGTTAATATGGATAATATATAATATCATCATAGTATTAATTACCAATAATTTTATTATGATAAAAGTTTTACAGTGTTATACATTATTTTATATAATGTTAACAATATAGTAGTATCAGTATACTATTGCTTATTATAATATAATCATTGTAATAACAAATTTATTAAAATGAATAATGATTTTATCTTCCATTCTAATCCTGAAGCTTCCAGAGGACAGGGATAATATTCTATTTATTACTGTGCTCCTGGTGCCTAGGCGGACACCTGAGTACTTCCTCCCTTATACCTCGTATTCACTTCTGTTTTGTTCAAAAGTGCATATGATTTTTTAAAAAAAATTGTCTTTCACACATTCTATGGCACAAACTCTTGATAGCAGTGACTATATTGCACTCACTTTTGTGTCCCCAAAACCTAGCCAAGTTCTACATACTCAGGAGGTACTCAGCAAAATTTAGCTGAATCAAATTGAAATGAATCAGCGAGAATAAATTAAGCATTAAAAAGTCTAGTCTGAATAATATGAATAACACATGATGGTACTACTGAAAATATATTGAAGAAAAGAGACTTATTGGGCTGAAGAACAAAGGGGCTCTAACAATTCTCTCAGGGGAGAAGTTTAGCTGTCTTGGAAGGGAATGAGTTTGATCATGAAGGAAGTACTTAAGCAGAAGGTGGAAATCTTGGCAGAAGAGATTTAAAGATTCACCCATCAATTCAGAGCAGGTAAACTTGTCCAGAGACATGTGATTGGAAATGTAAAGGTTTTATCTGGTTGCTCCACAAATATAGTTTCATTCACTGAGTTTCCAGAATACCCTGCCTTACTAGTACATTCCAGCTCGATACACTAGAGAAGACACTAGGGATAATTAGAAAAATAAAATATATTCCACAGCTTCCAGTTATTCCTAAGCCATCTCTTCCTCATGGTTATATAAGCCAAGAAATACTTCCACTTAAATTGTTTCAAGTTAGTTTTCTGTAACTTAAAATAAAGAGAGTCTGGGCTAATGAAGGCACCTACCATCGCTTTCCCCAATATATTAAAAATAAAAAGCTTCTAATTTCTTAAATGCAATGTAAAGATCATCTGTTGTTTTGAAGAGAGGCATCCATTAAATATTATTTCCTTCCTCCTTCCCTTTAAATAACTTCGTGGAGGGCAAGCACTTTCCGAGTGTGTTCTAGAAAAGTTAATTGATCTCAGTCAGTGGTTTAGAAATTAGACCTTTTTAACAGAGAGATTATGGACTGTCTAAGACATTTGTTCTCAATCAGAAGGAGCAAGAAGAGCTGCAGAGAGAGGCTAGTGAGGAATCTTCCCTCTGTCCTGCCCATGGTCCTGTCCTGACTCTTTGAGACAGTTACCGAAAATTGACATGGCTTCTCATTCTGAGTGAAGGGAGGAATCAGTGAGCACATAAACAAGCCAGTCCTTTCCTCATGCCACAGGAGAAAAGATAACAAGAGTATTGTTCAACTGGTTACTGTCTCTGAGATTTATTGTCTGTCTCTCTGAAGACACAGATTGCTTGTGGTAGCAGCATCTCCTCCCTGTTTTGACCAACACTCTAAACATCAATAACTATCTTTTGCAATCATGATAATACCAACTCCCTATTGACTTGATGATGATGACAGTAATCCTAATTATTATCTGGGTATGTATCTGCTTTCCATGGAGAATATCCATGCACACTTTTCAATAAATTTCTATGGCTCCTTTAGAACCTTGTATCTCAGTAGGTATACAATGAAAGCCGATGAGACATTACTCACCAATTCCATCCCCAACTAGTTATAGCTTTCTGATTATTCACATCTCACAAGAAAGTAAAATACAGTCAGACTCATATTGTTTAATCTCTGGGAGCCAAATCTAGGAGAAAGGTCTCTGGTCAAGGGCTGAATTATCTAAAACATGTTACCAGAGACCTCTGAGCCCCCTGCTTTGCCTGCAAGTTCATTAACACACTTAGTCATGTACACCTCCAACAAAGAAAAGGTGGAAACAATCCCAACCATTTAGGTTGACAAAGACTTTTGCAAATATTTTGTATTTTTCCCCACAAAATCTCTGTCAACTTTAAAGATGAGGATGTTGAGGCTCAGAGGCACAAACTGCCCAAAGCTACCCAGCTACTAATTATGGAGCTAGTATTTCAAGCCCAGGGTCTATGCTCTTCACTGAACAGAGTGAGTGCTTCTCTCCGACTTCCTCCACCTGCAGCTGGTACATCCCTTCAGCAGAGCACTCCCTACATGGATGTCATTATTTATTTCAAGCTTTGCCTACCCCACCAGTTTCTAAACTCTTCATTTTGCTAATCTCTGTAGGTACTGAACAATGATTGGCTATTGGTAGGGATTTGGTAAATGTTTATACAGTAATGGAGTAAATGCATAAACGAAAAAAAGAAAGAAGACATGAAGGAATGATAAAGCAATAACACCTAAAATAAATGAATATTTTCTTCCCTACATTCTTACTTGAATGCTTTCCTAGATGTTTTCTAATTTGCTTCTCCCCAGATATACTGGGATGATGCATCATAATTCATACAATTTAGTGAACCTTCACAGAATGGAATTCTGGGCAGGTCCTTTAGGTGCAAACCTGACTTAGGCCAGACCCCACTCAGAAATGCTCATTTATGTAGGGGGCCAGGAAGGAACATAATCATCCAACTGTAGCTGGTATGTGCCAAACAGAAGGTTTCGTTTGAGCAGAAGTAGGTATTTGAAGATTTCACAAAGCATTTAGTGCTTGAGATGGGCCTTTAAGAATGAGTAAGGTTTTAGAAAATGAGTGTTACATCATCAGCCAGTTTCTTTCTTTCTCTATAGGTACATTTCCCCATGTGCTCTTTAACATTTCTCATTGGACAGGGAAAGGGTTGAGAGATACTGAGATGGCAGGAACTGTCTACGATGTAAGAAGCCTAGCCAGTGTGATATGGCTGGGAAGAGTCCTCATGGAGGTCCTGTATCCTGGGTATGGGTAAGCTGCCTACAGCCCTGGGACTTTCCCTAAGAACACCTTTGCATTCTTAAGAAATAGTCTACATTCCTTACCACGGCACACTCAGCAATTCCCCATGCGGAGTACAGCTCTTCCTCCTGTCAACTGTGAATGGAAGTAATTTGTTTATGGTTCACAGAGATACTATCAGGCAGGGAGGAGACAAGGAACCACATCTTATCATCCAATCTGCCACTGCCTTTCTGCTGTATCCATTACTATGTTATAACCATGGAACCCAGACACTCAAAACAGACTTGTGGGCTGGCCACATATTCCTCTTATTCCAAACTTCGGTCGCCATGGGTGGAGAAGGGGCCAAATGAGATAGCATCTGATTAAGACCCAATGGCATGACAAAACAGAGACAAGCAGGGGCAGGGAGCTTGCAGAGAGCTCACTTGAGAATTTGCCCATACCCCCAGAGCCAGGGGAGAAGTTTAAGGGTTGAGGCTTCAAGCCAAAGGGTGTCATGATAGAAAATGACATTGATTTCTCCCCCAAATCTCATCAGATCCCAACTAGCAAACTGCAAAGATGACCATAGTCTTTTGTCTCTTGATACTTCTTGAGCAAGGTAGTCTTGGTTCCTTCCCACATACTGACAGTCCTCGCTCCAAGTCTGGTTTTCATCATCTCTTGTCTAAAGTGTTGCAATACCTTCCTCACTGTTTTCCTTGCCTCTGTTTATACCTATGGCAAATCCATTCTATACATTACAGACAAATATACCTGTGACTGTTCCCTTGAAACCCATCACTCACTCTAGTCTACATCACATACAACAGCACTATCCACAAAATTTTTCTGAGATGATAAAAATGGCCTGTAATTGTGCCATGCAATATGGCAGCTACTAGTCACATCAGCCTATTGAGTATTGAAATATAGCAGTACAGTTGAGGAACAGAGGTTTTCATTTTAATTACTTTATATGTAAAGAGCTATGCTCATCTAATGCTACCATATCAGATATTGTAAACCTGCAGAATGGGGTTATAGCCCCTCAGCCTGTCCCAATATAGTAACTGTCTCATTTCCTACCACACTTCTTATCTGACTTTCCCACAAATAAACTAAACTCTTCATTTTAATCTCTATGCCTTTGTTCAAGCTGTTCCCTGTAATCAAGCACCTTCTTTCTCATCATCTACTTAACACATTTCTATTTAAATTTTAAGGTCTAAATTAAATGTCACATTCACTGGGAAGCCTATCTCAACTTCTCTTCCCCACCTAATGAATCACTTCCTCCCCTGTGCTCCCAAAGCTCATGCATCTGCCTCTGTTATAACATTTACCATATTGTATTGTAATTATTTGTTTACCTGGGCCTCTCACCCACTAGTCTAGGAACTTCAAAGGGCAGGTAGTAACTTATTCATCTCTGTAACCTTATCACCCAAGGAAGTCCACACTGGTAAATGTGTGGTGAACAGATGCCAACCTGCAAAATAAATTCATCATTTAATCAATCAGTGTTTAGCTCCAAGAGTTCACTGAACTGACAGAGACATTAGTAAACTGTTGCAACATGTAAGCCGCTGAGGCCAACCTGTGATGTCAGGGACAGATGTGTGCCCATGCAATGGTGGTACCTCCAGTTACACAGAGGGTCAACATGGAGCTCTCAAATCCAATCGAAATCCGAAACCACTTGGATGTGGGTAGGTGGTGCTCAGGGCGGGGAGGTTAAGCTGGGAGATACTGGAAACTGCAGGTGCCTAGAATAAAAAGCCAGGATCCTGAAGCCTCTGGGTGCTCAGGAATTTTGAATAGTTAATTAGAGGTGCCTTTAATAAGCCAGACACAGAAAGACAAATATTGCATGATCTCACTTATATGCAGAATATAACAAACATGAAAAAGAACCCTATTATTCTTTACTCAAGAGTGGGAGGAGGATCTGCTATAAAACACAATGCCTATATTTAACAGTATGGTATTGTTTACTTTCAAGAATGTTAAGAGCCTAAATCTCATGTTAAATGTTCTTACCACACACACAAACAGAACACAAGGACATTTTGGGAGGTGATGAATATGTTTAGTACCTTGATTGTGGTGATGGTATCACAGGTATATGCATCTGTTCACATTCAATATGTGTACGTTAAATGTGTGCATTTTGTTTATCAATAATACCCCAGTAAAGCTCAATATACAGGGTCTGGCACAAATAACGCCCCCTTTTAATCACAATCTTTTATTACAAAATCGTAAGCATGTCATTCTGTAACATAACAATATCATACTCAAGCACACCCTATGACATTTCAGGTGAAATGTTCAAATTAAAACTATAAATTATTGCACCCATATTATTACCCTAAAAACCCCGCTCAAGCAGGTATTACTTCTACTGGACCCTGTATATCCCAAATAAAAGTGAAATCATAGTAAAAAATAGTATAAAGAGAACTATTTGTTGAGCTCCTACTATGTGCTGTGTTTTATGTATGCTATCTCATTTTACTTCTCTAAAAACCCTGTGAGGTTACATCTGCCTTCTACAGATGATGGAATCAGAGCTCAGAAAAGAGAAATGATTTTGCGACATCTTTCATATGGCAAATGAAGGTAGAGTGAAAACGCAAACCTACCTCTCAAAGACAATTCCCCAGCTACTTCTTTTATACAACTGGAGACATCACATGGAAATTTGTCTAATTGATATTCTGAGCCACCTCATACCTGAAGAGGTTTTCTATTCTCCCAAAGTGTCAAGGGAAATTAGCGTTGAAAAAGGCTACATGATCACCTGTTCTGCTTCCTACATTTCACACTTGGGAAAGTGAAGCCCCAGGGGGAGGCAAGCACTGACCCAATGTAACTGGGGTCAGTAGCAGAGATGCGGTTTCCAATCTCAGGCTCGGGTCTCCCCAGCTGGTCTCCAGGTTTATTTAAAGGATGCGTTTCTGCTACTTCCCCTGCTGTGCATCACTGTACTAGTTAGGCTTTGAGACACTAGCAAGTACATGCCCTGCAGGCCTCAGGGGACACAGGTAACAACCTTCCAGAAAGCACCATGGCAATCTGCATCAGAGGCCTTAAACTTGCTCAAAAGAATTGACTGAGTGGCTGGTCTCATTTCTGGACATTGTTCTAAGGGAATTATCTGCAATGTGCATATATAGTTGCCTGACGACCCTGGGATCAGAGTAGACAGAGTTTGCTAAGTTGGCTCAATGACTGGCAGTGCCCTTGAGTTTGACAGCTGATGTTTTCCTTTCCAAGGTGCTGGAAACCTTCTAGCCACAAAGATGGAACTGGTGTGAGTGGGTGAAGATATACTCTCCCTTTGAAGCCTCACTTCCTTGGCCAAGGTTTTCAGACAAAGTGCATGGGAGATTATTCCAGGTCACTGGATAAGCCACATCTGACTGTTGTGCAGACTTTCCACAGGAGTGAAAGAAAACCTACCTGCACTCATGTTCTGGAGGTGGTCATAGCAACGGAGATACTTGTGCTCCACTAAAGGTCCTAGTCTTTCTTCCCTGCTTCTCTCTGAGTGTCCATTAAGCAGCATCAAACAGAGGCAGCATAAGTTACGGCTAAAGAGCTCACTGATAAATTCTATTTCACAAGAAAGGAGAAACCACAAAATCTTTAAAAAGGCTTTTACAGACGAACTGTTTCTAAGCACAACCACACTCCTGAAACACTTGATGCTCTTGAGATGCAGGATGCCGTTGGAGTCTATCCAAGACTTCAGATGCTATGAGGACTGGCCATTATCCTTGCCAGACGGGCTTGTCCATCTTCCCATCAGTTGCAAGACATTTAATAAAAACAGGCTGCGTTAATTCATGCTTGTTTTATGGACTGCTCCACAGGGCCTCAACTGGGTAAGCCCGCAAGACCCAGCCGTGCATGGCAAATGGCTAAGCAGATGGTTTCAGTTTAGATAGTGGCTGTCAATGGTTTGGTGTGAACAGCTCTTGCAAACCAGCATGAAGTGAACAGATTGCATGGTGGCTGAGAGAAGCATATGTAATTGGAAACAGTAGCCACTTACAATGGGGGCACATTTTCAATCTTGATCAGAGTGGCTCCAGTTTGGAAAAAGAGCACTGATTAACGAAATGTGTTTTTGGCTGTGATGAACTCAACATTAAGGAAAGTCGGGGTAGTGTCCCAGGACAGTGCTGGGCATGGCTGGTCTGCTGCACGAGTCAAGGACGTCTGGGCCCCAAAACTAATCCTGTTCCCTGAAGACTGGGAAGCCCTGGTTGAGACAGGGAGTGTGCTCAGATGAGCCTGATTGGTAAGCTGGGCATTGCCATAGCTGGGATTTCGGTGGCGGAGAAGGTCAGATAGCTCAGGCAAACTGTCACACAGACATGAGAGACCAGAAAATGCAGAAATCCACATGGGTTTTTTGGAGAAAGAGAGCAACTGTGCAGGTGAATTTGGAGACCCCAAAGACAGAGGGCATGTGAAAGTCTATAGCAGATGGTGTAGCCATGGGCTCCAGGCCACTAGGTCAAAGGCTATGGATCTTGAGGAGAAATAGTATGGGCAAGACAGGGATCATTCCCAGAAGGACTGTAGAATGAAAATATTCACTGAAAGAGTTCCAGGGTAAACGGACCCATGCAGTGACTGGATCACTGCCTTAAGCCAACTTTGCAGAAAACGCAGCTTCAGTATGTATAAACATTTATTGAGTAACTCATGGCCTAGGCCTGCAGATAGGCTGATGATACGAGGACTGGGGAGGCATGGGCGATCCTCCCTGATCTCTTTGCCCACCATCCCAGGTGTTCCTCAGCCCATCAGCACCTCTCTAGAAAAGATCTGCTGACCAACCTGACTGTCCCAAATTCTCCTGCTATTCAGGCGCTAGGTAGTTGCCATTCCTAGTGCCAAGTTTTAGTTTTTCATATACTGGATGACGCTTTACTTAACTCCCTTACTAGACTGTACATATCATGACATTGGGGGTCATTTCTGTTTTATTTTTTTCCTTCAATATTTTGTATGTGTCAGCAAGTAGGCACACAAGAATATCTGCTTAACTGATGCATGGATGAGTGAGAGGGGAACAAACGGATTTCTTTTCTCAAAGTTCTCAGACATATACTGAGTGATAACACTAAGATAGAAGGAAGTGCTCAACCCACATTGTGAGAAGTCAAGAAAGGCTTCCTGGAGGAAGTGACCCTCAAACTAAGGTTTGATGCTTACGGTGAATTTGGCTCACCCAGCAAAAGTGGCAGAAAGAGCTGGAAAAAATGTGGTGTTGCTCTTGAGAGATGGGATGAAGCTGCTTCAGTGTTTTCTGTCCAATGCTCCCTGGTTCTGGGAAATGGCAGGCAGTGTTGGGTGTCCCCTGGTCTTGCTATGGAGAGCATGAGGTAGAATGCCAGGGGTCCAGATAAGGCCAGCACAGGACAGAGAACCAGGCACTGTAGGAATAGCAGAGTCCTTCTTGGGGGGAAGTACTGCCCCTCTCTGTCAGAGTGATCATAGAATTGACGGAGTCTGAGGTCTGGCTACGTGGGTGTCATGGGGACTGCTGAAAGGGACCAAGCCTGTTTGTGCCCTAGCAGTTCCCGGACCTGACTCTGGTCTATACTTTCCCACAGTGGCCTATCCTGGGCCTGGCACCATCTGCCTGGGTGTCAGGAAGGCCCGCTGCCCAGCCCGAGGCACCCTTGGCACGGAGGGCTGGGACTGCGGGGGCTGCCCACAGATACGCTGCCTTTCTCCAGCACTGAAGTGCTATCTCTTTGAGTCAATTTCCTCTGGCGATAACGCTGGCCCCATGCAAACAGCCTGTGTGAAGGAGCCATTCTTCCCTCTGCCCACTTCCACAGCCTGGCTCAGCTCTTTTGGCAAAGCATGTGTTGTTGACCTGACAAAGTCACCTAGGAGCTGTGAACCACACGTACACACTGGGCTGAATTAAAGGAGGCTCAACGCCATCTGGCCCAACCTCCCATCGACAGATGAGAAAACTGAGGCTGAGAGTAAGGGAGGGACTAACAACTTAAGGTCCCACAGAAAGTCACCAGCACCTTGGCCTTTTGAGGCTCTCCCTCAGGTGCTAAGTTACCAAAGTACATAGACAATGAAAGAAGCAAGCAAGCATCTGAAACCTGTTTCAGAAATGCAAACAGTCAGCTTGGGTCTTTGGAGTGTAATCACACTGTTGGACCCTGTACCACACCTGCAGACCTAGTTGTGTGACTCTGGGCAAGTTGCTGTACTTCTCTGAATATGTCATAGCAGGATGAAGATGATCATGCTTCTCACATTGTCCCTGCCCTTGAGAAGTTCACTGTTGTTTGGAGAGACAGGTGCCCCAAATCAATCATGGTATGAGTATACTTCTAGAGATGTGTACAAAGTACATAATTAGTCCAGGGATGGCAGTTTCTGGGAGTACCAGGGAGGGCTTCTCAGAGGAGGTGACACTTTTTCAGAATTTTTTAGCAGTTCATCATGTAGGTGTGATGGATGAGCCCTAAAGGAATAAAAAACTGTACATCCAGAGGCATGTGGGAACTGCCCACTATGTGTCATGATTGGAGTGTAAAGTGCAGAGAAGGGGTCAGGGGACGAGCACAGGTCTGATGCTGGAGTCAGAGTCCAGATTTTGATAGACAGAAGAAGGGTGATCAGATCTGAGATGAAAGCAGTCACTCTGGCTCATCAAGTGAAGTACACGGCTCTGAAATTTGCCCTCAAAATGAAACCTAATGATTCACTGTCAGCACATCTTATGTCTCGTTACATCCAAGTTGTCGATTTAAACTGTATTGCTTTCACAGTACAAGTCTGAGAGTTTCAAAGGAGTGACAAATATAGGGAGTCTATAGGCACTTTCATGTTTGCACACATAGAAAGAGCACTAAGTCACACTTTGTAAATGCTCACCTGGAGGTTGCTATGGAGGATGGAATATTTGGGACTGGACTGGAGTCAAGAAGTCCAGCCAGAAGGACATGGCAATTATCCAAGTGAGAAATAGTCCCTGAGACAGAATATAGTTCACACACCGTTTTAAAATGCGGCCTCCTCTTCACACTCTCTGGGGACTAGTTCAGTTTCTAACTCACATTATTCAACTTGAATAAATAAAATCACTTCTCAGTTTCCTCTTTTATAAAATTGAGATCATAATACAATGGTGCTACCTCGTCAGATGACAGTAAAAGTTACAATAACCCAATGAAGTACTTAGCACAGAATCTGACGAAAGTATATGTTTGTTATCAATTTAAACTTTTCACAGCAAACCACACCAATAGTAGACAAAGACTGGACCAAGGGCACCTTACTACATGCTGAGGTGTCATTTTGGTGCAGAGGGAGAGGAAAGAATTGGGGGAGGGCAACCTTTAGGATAGAAGAGAACCCCAATGTGCGGCCGACAGAGCCTTGTGGTCAGTTCCTTCCCGAGCATCTTTGCGGTGCTCAGCCTGCTGTTCAGGGATGACAGTGAGGGACCCTAGCACTGACAAGCACAATGAGGTGAAAAAGGATGCCTTGACTTCTGCACCTGGCCTCACTTCACAGCATCGTTTACTGATGGCTGCAGGGTTTATTGGGACACTGAGAATGAAGGCTCCTTTGTCTTCTAGTAAAATAAGTTTCATTTAAAGGTAAGCATTGCACGTGGCGCTGCTTTGGTCAAAGGAAGACACTCCTAAATAACTATGCCTACAAACCTTCAGATCTCCTAGGGTGGGGCTTGGTATTTTCCATCCGTTTCTAGGTCCCCTCCTTCTGCTCTATACCAGGAGGTAAAGACTACTAAAAGATAAATGATAAATTATGATGTGCTTTTCCTAATCGTGTTTCAACACTCAGAAAAAAAAATTAAGAGTTACCTTCACTTTCACCAAGATTTTATGGTTTTGAACCCTTATTTTTTTGTCATAAATTCCATTTCCTGTCACTTCAATAGATTTGGAGAAACATTCTAGTCTCTTAGCTTACACAAGGAGGAAGAGCAAGTTGTTTGAACTCTAATATCCCTCTGCAGTGGAGTGACGTTGTGCCCCTGGTCAGCTTAAACAAGTTTCCAAAGAACTGAAGTGCAGGGTAGCAGAACTGCAAAATAACCAGCGGAATTTGAAAATAACTAATTTAGAAATTGGAGGGAGACTTGGCTCTCACTCACTCACTCATCCGTATATTGAACAAGTATTTAGTGATCTGTGATGTTTTGCCCTGTAATCTGTGCCCGAGATACAGCAATCAGCTCAGGGCCAAGTTTAGGACCTCAGAGAACTGCTCCTCCAGTAGGGCAGGCAGAGATTAGACACATTCAATTAATGCAACACGATGGCCTTTAACACTGCAAGGGGAATACGTGGAAGTATGTGCAGCTTTGAAAGTATTCATTAGAGGAATTTGATCTCTCTCAGGGGCTTGTATCATACTCCTACCACTTTCTAATCACCTACCTAATGGCCTACCAGGAGCTGAAACTTCCTGTGCCTAGGTTTCCTCATCTTTAACCCATAGCTCTGCCTTTTGGGGATGAGAATTATAGATGATAAAGTGTCTCACCAGCACAAGAATGGGCTATAGTGAGTGCTCAGTAAATGATCACTTTTTTTGTCCTTGCCTCCTTAAGGTTATTAATACTTCAGGTAAAAAAGAAGTTAGTCACAAAATTATTTGTTTTGAAATTATAGAGGTAGGAATTAGTCTACATTTTTAGGTTGACTATGTCACTACCAAAATTGTCTCTCTCTCTCTCACTCTCTCTCTCTCTCATCCCACCAGGCCTGGGCTCCAGGACCAAGAGCAGACAGAGGAAGGCAGGGTCACCCTTTGGCCCTGCATCAGGAAGCAAACCCTTGATGCTATGACAAAGGCAGTTCACAGCACTCAGCATCCCCTTCCTCCTTCCTCACTGTCCAGATGTACTCCGGATAAATTCTAGGGTTGGCTAAGTGCATCTTGTGCGAGAAACAGGAGTGGAACACTATTGATGTTTTGCCAAAGCACCTCCACCCAGTCATCAGTAGCTCAGACACTGAACAAGGGGAAAAGCCATTCTGTGGGCACCATCCTGAGCTGACAGGTGGCTATAAAGCAGCACTTTCATAAAGTATGGCCCTAGGCAAACTGAAAACCACCATGCATGGAGAAAAGCACTGAAAAGAAATATACCGAAAGTGTAACAATGGGAAACGTGACTTTTTCTCCTTGTTTTACTTCAGTACATTTTCCTGAACATGACTGATATCACGCATTACTTTTTAAATGTTAAGGTAAAGACAGTTATTAAAGACATACAACTGTGTGCTCACAGCCACATGAGATTAAGCATATCTCTAACACATGATATTGGCTCTAGCATGGATACGCTACTCATTTTGCCAAAGCAAGAGTGCCAACTCTGGGATATTATCTACGTGGGGCTCCTCTGCTGCTCCCCCATTTCCTTTCTCTGTTCCTGTAAGTCTGCTCATATATGTGCTAGAAATGCATCACTTATTGCACTTGTTACATTGTTATACCTCTTTACTAATGGAGTGTGAGTTCTTCAAAGTCGACAATCTTACCTTGCACAGGTTTTTGTGTTGTTTTTTTTTAAACCTTGTATTTAGGGCAAGACATCTGCAAATAATATAACAATAATGACAGCAATGATGATTCAGTAACAGCAGAAGGCAGAGAAAGGGAAAAGGAAGTGATATTTACTATCCATGGGCCAGGTCCTTCCATGGATCATCTAGCTCATTCTGTCTTTAGACCTAACAGGTTGGGTGTACACTACTCATATTTCCAATTTACAGATGACAAAACGGAGCTGAGAGAGGCCGAGGATACCATCTAGCCTCCTAAGTCTCCCAGCAAGAAGGAGTGAAGCTGGGCTGCAAACCCAGAGCCACGCGCCTATGCTACACACCACTGACCACGGAGACAGTGTGCCATTAAACAAATCTATTTTTTAAAAATTGAACTATCATTGGGTATTCTGCAGATCATACAAACACAAGAGGCAAATAATCCAATAATAAGGGATGGAAAAGTTCAGTGCTTTGGGGGATGGGGCAACAAAGCAGGCAGAATGGGTTGAAGTCCAGGCTGTATCTCTCATGCACAGGGGGCACCAATGGGCCTGGACTCACTTTTCTGATCTCTTCAAAAGAGGATTATCATGGCCCAGTGGTACAAAACAGAGAAATCCTGACTAACCCTAAATAGAAGTACTTTTTAAAATATTTTATTTCTTTATTTTTTAGAGAGGGGGAAGGGAGGGAGAAAGAGAGGGAGAGAAACATCAATGTGTGGTTGCCTCTCACACAGCCCCCACTGGGGACCTGGCCCGTAACCCAGGCATGTGCCCTGATTGGGAATCAAACTGCAACCCTTTGGTTCACAGCCCACACTCAATCCACTGAGCCACACCAGCCAAGAGAACTATTTTTTTACACGCCCTTAATAGAATACTTCAATGTTCCAAGGAGGAATTGAAAGTTGGCATCAGAACCCCAGTGACTGATAATAATCACTTGCTCTAGATACTTATATTTAAATTAGCAATATAGTAGCACACATCAATTCTGAGTCCCACCTATGAACTCAGTAGTCCTGTACTGATCCTTCTATTGTCTTCATAAAACCCAGCACACAAGTATGGATGTAAATGAGTTTTATTCCAGATCAACAATTTCCTTTATAAGCAAGTAACCCCAGCAGACTTTTTCTGCCTCTATGTCCCGTGTCCACTGAGAAACCAGACTTTCCGGCTCAGGTTCTTCCTGATTAACCCAGAATAAACCCAAAGAGTGACAATTTTCTCGTGTTGTTTTTCAACCCTATCACTGATGGTCAGCCCTGAGTCTCAGGTTAAAGCACAAAATTTTCCTGTTTGGTTGTTCACTATCAAAATGAAATTATTTTGGAAGAGGAGAAACAGGTGAATGTCTTGGAAGTTTTTGTCAAGTTCAATAACTTCCAATTAAATTAGTGGACACATGTCAGGTAATTTGGGAAAGCAAAACTAATTTTTAAAAACATATGTTATTTCTTTAGAAAAAAATAAAATAGTAAATAACATGGCCAATCAAAATTGTTGTAGGAGAGTCAGGTTTTACTGTAGGTTTAATTTCCTTCCCTGTTTATCTGTTAAATTCAGGGTAAGTTCTGTGAGCAATATAGATTTAACTCAGATTTCTACTTCTTCTATACCTTTGCATCATTCTGTATTCATTGAGCTTCTACTGTGTGCCAGGAACTGTTCTTGGCATTAAGTATTCAAGAAGTGTCAAACACTAGCCCTACATTGTTATGCTTGCAACATAGTGAGGAAGTAACTGATAACCAGAATATATATCATAGAAAGCACCTGGTCAACTCCTAACTACCCTTCAAAGCAGCTCAACTGTCACCATCTTCAGGAAGTTTTCTGAAGAATAAGTCATTTCTAATCGCACATATTAGTGCACATGTTATAGTATTTTGAAGTTATTGGTTACACATCCTCCTCTCTACTAAAGCAAGTGCTTTCCTCAAGCAAGGACTGTGTCTTTTCATCTTTGTTTGGAACAAAGGGACTGCAGATGTAAAGATGAAAGGAACAGACATTTTCTTCAATGTTGTATGCATGATACGAGTGTCTCAAGTGAGAAAAAGACCAAGAAGATGCACTAAGTGTAATGCATAGTAGGGATGGAGTGGTACAAAGATACAAATATGACAGAGAAGCTGATAAATACAGGAGGAAGAATATAAACACACATCGACTATAAAAGCAGAGGGGCTATTGTCATGTTGGCATTGGAAGGCACAGGAAAATTGTAAACACTGGCAATTTTAAACTAACCAAAAGGCAGATGAGAAAATTGAGAACAGGATGATACATTTAAGTTCAGCCAAGTAACTGTTTCAAAATAACTTTATGGCTTTCTTATTATTATCACCAAAATTCCTTAAGCCGGGGGCGGGGGGAGGGTTTATTCCTGAATTTGCATATCCACAATGCTCATTATAGAGCCTGACTTTTAGTAGCTACTTCATGCATCATGTTGAATCAGACTTAAAGGCAATGATACAGTGGACAAAGATGATTAAAATAAGATGGTAAAAAATGCAGTGAGTACAAATGAAAAAAATTACTTTGAAAAGTAAATATAGATATCTAAAGATTATTTATTGTACACATGCATTTTCCTCCACTTCTGTCTCAAAATTCCACTTGAACAATAGTTTGGGGACTAAAAAATAAAGACAGAAACCCACAAGGATGAAGAATACAGAAGAAAATAGAAACAACTTTTTGCAAGATGGAAAGCAGATGGGAACTGAATTAGCAGACTCAGTAAAGCTGAGTTATAAACCAACAGTAGAGAAAGAAAGCTGCAGAATCCCTGGGCTTGGCGGCATTAAGTGCCTCTGCAAATGGGGTTCAAAGCAGCAGGACTGGTTGAAAGTACATTTAAAAATCAGTGAGACCCTCCCCTAACCCCCGCCCCCACACCTACTATCATATCCTAGATGAATATTAGAGAGGTTTTTTTTTTCTCTTAAGAGGGTAAAACAACAGATCTCAAGATTGGAGAACATTAACAGAGGTGAAAAGTGGGTGCCAGCTGAAAAGGAGTTATTGAATAACAGTGTACCTACTGCGTGTTGCTATTCAGACTTTTCACTCACACAGCTCCAAGGTTGCAGGGATCTAGACTTATATCCTCTAGGCTGGAGGCTAGAGGGGACTTTCTGAGCAATCCGACCATTCTGAGAGAAAGAAACATAAGTACTAACATTGCAGTATGAAATGGCCCAACCAGATGATCTTACACTGAAGCCCATCAAACAACACTCAGACACACAGATCTTTAAGTTAACAACTCAACTGTGACATTTAATACAGAGACCAAAATGAAAAAGCAAACAAGGAATATGGCCCACACAGATCGATACATGAAAATTCCAGAAAGCTATCATTAATATGCTACAAGAGATGAAAAAAGAATTTGCACAAATGGAAGAACCATATATAAGAAATGAGACCACAAAACACAGGGAAAAAATTTAAATGAAAGCATAAATGAAACATTAAATTAGAGGTAAATTAAGGTAAATCTGAGGAAGTCATCCTGAAAGAAAACATAAAGAGATGGAAAATTAAGAATGATGAATGAATCATTCCAGAAGGTATAACATCTGAAAAAATGGAATTCTGGAAAATACAAGACAGAAAATGGAAGGTCAGACATCGTTAAAGAAATAACTCAACTTCCAGCCAAGATGGAGGCATAGGTGAACACACTGTGCCTCCTTGCACAATGAAAATTAAAGACAACAAAGATTTAGAAACAAGAAAACAACCAGAACTCACAGAAAATTGAACTGTACGGAAGTCTAACAACCATTCATCCAGACTGGTAAGAGGGGCAGAGTAGTGGCAGGAAAAAGTGGAGGTTGGCCAACCCGGGTGCACAGGCGGTGGCTAACAGACCCCAGGCATGGGGTGGCAACAGTGCAGACCCAGTGAGGGGGCACAAGACGGCTGACTGACTAGGTGGTCAAACATTCACATGCAGATAATCCAGGTGAAGGGAAAGTGGCAGAAGGAACTGGAATCCGAGAGAGAGCAGAGCAAGCACCATTGTTCCCTCTCAGACTCCGCCCCCACATATAGCGTCACTAACCAGCGACTGGGCTTCCCTGCCCTGGGGAACATCTAAGGTTCCACCCCTCACTATGTAACAGCTGCCACCAGACCAAAAACAAAAACAAAACAAAAAAAAGGCTCAAACTGGAGAACAAATCAAAGCCCCAGAGCCAATTTATCTAAGCAACCAACAGATAGCCAACCTATCAGATGCACAGTTCAAAGCCCTGGTGAACAGGATGCTCACAGAATTGGTTGATTTTGCTTACAAATTAGATGAACAAATGCAGGCTACAATAAGTGAAATGAAGGAAAACGCACAGGGAACCAATAGCGATGGGAGGAAACCTGGTATTCAAATCAATGGAGTGGACTACAAGGAAGAAAGAAACAAACAAACAAACAGAAAAGAAGGAAGAAACAAGAATTCAAAAAAATGAGGAGAGGCTTAGGAACCTCCAGGACATCTTTAAACATCCCAACATCTGAATTATAGGGGTACCAGACAGGGAAGAGGAAGAGCAACAAGTG